>PVKP010004183.1:0-51276 GCA_004027715.1 Plecturocebus donacophilus | reverse complement strand
GTTCCTCTCCCTGCCCATTGCATATGTGGTACAATTGTCGTCTCTGTAACTCCGTTCCCTCATTTCATAACACTGAAAATCCTCCAGTTGATCTCATATGGTTACTGTGAAAATCAAATAATAAAAATGTACACTATCAGCTATAAAATAATATAAAAACAGTAGGTGATGATGATATCAATGTCATGTTATTATAGTCATAAAGGTATAAGTGTGGTACCAAGCTGAAATACTAGACCCAGAGCACAATATTGTATTTCTTTTCCTGAGTAGTTTCCTTATTTCAATTAGTGGAAAAAATTTCTGTGGATAAAAGTATGACATGAAAATAATTTTCAGATTTGAGTGTTTTTGGTAATTATCACCTGTAGAGTCACCTTGATGGCCCTTACACTCCACACCTGGGTCATAGACAGCAAAGCCTCTTGGTGTTAATAGCGTTCTTGAGTCAGGATGGAGAACAGCAGCCTTCACAAGGCATGGCAATAAATCTCTAACCACACACAATTCTTACCCAACATTTCCTACTCTTCCTGAGAGCATTCATTTACAAAACAAAACAAAACAAAAAAAAACTCCCAACGCTGCATCCATTACGTACAATACGATGATTCAAGAGGCTCCCAAGACTTCATAGGGTGAACTCACGTAAAGCTTTAATAACAATAAGGAATATAGTATGGTTAGAGGAAAATCCTCAGGCACTGTGTGTCTAAAAGCACCACAAGCACGCCCCAACTCCAGGGTCCTTTCTCAGTGCCACAGAATGCACATTGAGGTGACCACCTCCTCTGTTTCCTGGGTGTTCCTTGTCTTAGCACTTGAAGTTCCGTGTTCTAGAAATCTCTTGAGTCCAGGTAACCCAGGATGGTTGTTCACGCCAGATGAGCTTCATCTCCAGCTTACGAACCATCAGGATAGATGTGATGAACTGTGGTTTCAGGGAATTCCAGGCAAAAGTTTCCCATAAGAACTGCATTCCACTGAGTTTTGCAGCAGGGTCAGTCTGGGTAACCTGGTGTGTCCAGGGAAAAACCACCCACCAATGGAAGCCCTTGAAAAAAAAAAAAAAAAAAAAAAAAATAGAAAGATGGTAAGCTTGGGTGTCTCCAGGGAAGTTTCAAACTTCAAACAGCATATTATAGTTCACTAGTGAGCCCGTCTCATTCCTACTTTGGACAAGGGTCAGATTAGACATCAAGACATCCCAGAAGAAAGTATAGAGCTACCCTGTCCAGCTATAAGACTATCTTATATTTTGCACTATTAAATTCTTCTCCTCGGTTTCTAAAAAATTTAGAGTTGTAGAGAGGCCAGCATAACCAGCCAGTGGTGGGCAAGACTCGAACTTAGAATCCCCAGATGCCGCCTCCTGGTGTTCATCACCATAATGGCCTCCCCTTGAATGTGGGCAGAGCAAGTGAACATGATGGAATTTCACTCCTGTGGTTGGGTTCCTAACTGAATTCATCAAAAGGAGATTTTTCTGGTTGGGCCTGACTTTATTTAGGGAGTGATTTTAGCACATGTGAAAGGACAGAAAGCTGCTGTCCTACTGACCTTAGAAGAAGGCTAGCCGCCAGGCTGTGAGAGGACGAGCCGAGAGAACGTTCCAGCAGCCTCTAAAAGTGAAAGCAGTCCCTGGAAGCTGAAGGGGCCAGCATTGGCCTCCACACTCTGAAATCTGAAAGACGCCATCAACTTGCAGAGACAAATCTCGTTACTCTTTAAAACCAAGACAGTCAGTCTTAGTGCTCAAAAGTCAGTTCTTTAATGAATAAGAAGTAGCCGAGCTGCTGGAAATGAATTTCAATAGATCGCTCAGTGGATTATAGAAAAGACTGTGGGTTATGTAACACTCTGAAAAGGTCATGATCTTTAAGCCTCATCTAGAGACATCACAGGCACATGAAGAGGCTTAAAATTATGTTGAAAGCATTGTTTACCCGTTGCTAATGACCAAATGGAATTTCACTTCTTTTGTTATTATTGCTATTTTCTAAGTGAATGGACGTGTACTTTGGTAAATGGGTTTAATCTTTCACAGATAGAAAAATAAGAGGATTTTCATTTAATCTCATTCCTAAAAAGCTAATGCTGAAATGAAACTCCTCCAGCCATTGTATTTTTGAGCAAAACACATTTTATAACTTTATAATACTTAAAATTTTAGTCATATGTATACAAAAGAGATCATTAGCATGCCTAATATCCCAAAAATGATACAGGTCAAAGTTATTACTGTGTACCTGGCAATGACATGTATTCTTCTGACAGAGTCATTATTTCTTAGCCTACTACAGTTGAAATTGTCAAATATTTAATTTTCAATGCTAAATTTAATCAAGAACGTGAATATTGTAGGCATACATATTTAACATCACTATCTAAAATGGCATAGAACTGAACTCTAGTCTTGTTAAAAATTCACAAAAAAATAGAACTATGTAATACTACTTGAGGTCTTAGTTCAAATAATCAGAGACTAGAAGGAAGGTAAGAAAGTAAAAAATATATATATTCTACCTTCTTTCTGTTTTGAGTGGAGCAACCCCTGTTCTATCCTTTTCATTTCCATTATTGCAAGAATTCTCCTGAATTTTTCTTCCTCCCCTACCACTCTCCTCATTCATCTCTTCTCCTAAGCCAGCTCGACTCCTGATGCTTTCCATCATATATCATCTCCCCGCTCTTTGACTCTAATTCTTGTGCTTCTTTTAACATAAAATAAAGTTAACCATCACCTTATTTTTATTTACGTACAAGTCTCTCTTATGTAGAACTTCATCTAACAAAGCTTTTCCACGCAGCCTTTCATCCCATCTGCCTCTTTCACCTGCAAGAAAGCCCAGTGCTTCATGTCTAACCAGACAACAGCATTATCCTATCTGAATAAAATCAGATTTCAAACAATCATAGCGAAAACAAGTTGACTGGGTCTATTACAACTTGATGCTTTGCAGTATTGTCAATCAATTTTTCAGCACTAGTAAGACCACCTAGCTTTAGCTGACTGTGTTTTTCCATCCTGGGCATGCACTGCTGCACATCCTTATACAGAAGGCTGTCATCGCAGAAGCAATGACTACCAAGGTAACTGGACGTACCACACCTTGCAGCATGGTTTCCAGCTTATGAGAAAAAGACGTGCATCCCAGAGCTGAAGAAATGGGGTCTCATTCAATGAGATGAAGCCATTTTGAAAAGGTTATTCACCTAATACATCTCTTACAATAAAACCAACTTCTGTGTTTTCCATTTGACTCAGGTTTTATGGTTTTAAAAATATTGTCTATTTTGCTTTGGGTGGAAGGATTGGAATCTGTTTAATTTTTTATTAAGAGCAGGGAAGTAGAAGGTAAAACAGTTGTTTAACTTGTATCATTATAAACTTTTAACAAGTTTGCAAAATATTGTTACCTATGTTCATGATTATTTCAACATAGGGTCTTCTATCTTCTGTTTTAAAACACAGGGAATCTATCACTTTCACTTCTTCTGCCTACTTTTGTATTTTGTCCTCGTTTTCAATTGTATTTAGTTGACATTATGATTCTGAGTAATCTCATTTCACTTCCTCATCATTTTTTGTTGCTCTTCCAAAACATCGTGTAGTCAGGCTCATCAGCTCCACAGTACGGAACTTTCAGCCAGACTCCTTCTTCCACAGTTTGATTGACAGAACTTTCTGTTCTCTGCATTGTCTTCGATGTTGATTTTATTTTATTTGTAATTTTGCTTGGGGCATAGTCTGTTTTCTGTAGTTTTTTTTTTTCCCCCTTGGTTAAATATATATTACTCCTTCTTCGATTTTGTGGACAAGAATATCGAAACGTTATTTTTATTTTTATGTCAACAAACTGTCTGAAATGAAAAAATGTTATTTTGGGTGTTCAAGGATAACCCCCACATTACTCTCAGCAATTAATATAAAAATTGTAAATGAATTTCCTTACACCTTAAGTAAGAATTAAAATGCTTAGAGAATACTCTTGTACTGCCATGCACTGATTTTGATAATGGGTGTTGAAGCACTGAGTTCAAATGAACTGGGTGTTATGGGCAGAAAGGTGATAGCAAGAGGAGACTCTTTATGAGGGTAGACATCTTAAACAATAGCGAAGGCAATGACCAGCTTCCTAAAACAAATGTCCCCAAAGACTATCTATCTGATTAAATCTCAGCCTATCCCCTGAGACAGTACCAAAAACATAATAGGCCCTTAAAACATGTCTGCCAGAAAATTAGGTAAATGCATGAACTAATATGTTAAAAGTAATATTTTCATAAAAATGGAAAAACAGAAAGAGAGAGAGAGCAAAACAGAATATAATCACATGAGTTCAGCAGTTTCTTCCTCTCTATATTCATTTCTAAACAACTACAGGATTTCCTGACTTAAGAATTTTAAGAACCAATTTCCTTTAAATCACCAAACTTTGCTGTAGTAATGGGTTTAATAGTTTGCTTGGATGCTCACTTTATAACCACAGCACTTCATATTATGTAACATTTTAAAGTTTACTGAGTGTTTTACAAAATGCATTATCTCATTTAAATTCATCTTCTATGAATGATTTCATACTGCCCAGATGAGTGTCAGTATACTTTAACAAAATTTTAAAACAAAAATGATCATATTGCATGATGAATACAGCTCTGCTCACAAATTTTTTATAGAATGGTTAGAAGCACACATTGTATTTGCATTTAAGCTTGCAGGCAGGAAAGTGATATCCAGAAAATACACTCACCAGATAGATGAACTACAGCTCTACTTAAATCTATCATTGGTTGTTTTACATATAGGGCAAGGAAATTGAAAAGCTTGTTCAGGTTGGAAAATGCAATTATAATTTTATTTATTTATTTATTTATTATTTTTAGATGGAGTAGGCTCTGTAGCCAGGCTGTGGTGCAGTGGTGTGATTTTGGCTCACTGCAACTTCCGTCTCCTGGGTTCAAGTGATTCTCCTGCCTCAGCCTCCTGAGTAGCTGGGACTACAGGCATGCTCCACAGCACCCAGCCAATTTTTTTGCATTTTTTAGTAGACACGTGGTTTCACCATGTTGGCCAGGATAATCTCAATCTCCTGACCTTGTGATCCACCGGCCTCAGCCTCCCAAAGTGCTGGAATTACAGGTGTGAACCACTGTGCCCGGCCTGATTATAATTTTAAATGAGGGAGAAGGTGCCTGTGATTACCCTTATCCCAAACCCTGGGGCTCATGTTGGAGGTTGGGATTTGAGCACCCTGGTGGCCTCCCCAGGTGGGCTGGGTGGTGGTGGGGAGGGCTCATTCTGATCCAGATGGTAGGGCTGCACTGACAGGAGAGAGCCCAGTAACAAGAACCACCCAGTGGTCACCATGTACCAGTCATCAAAGCAGTGTCAAGAAATACTCCCTCCAAACAGGACAAACCATATCCCCAAACCCTGACCCAGAGCTTACCTGGCTGCAGTTGACACAGGATGTTTCAAGATAAAATTCTAAAACAGGAGAGAGTTGTCCTGGAGAGTCTTTGCATAGTACAACTCATTCCCACACTACTAGGGGCCCAGGCCCCCATAGCCTTAAACTTCCTGGATGCATCAATGCTGAGTTCCACATTCATAATACACATCATAATCACTTTTCAGTAGACCACATGGGCCTTACGCTCACCTAGATAATTAACTGATTATCCTAATAAAAAACATGCTATTTTATAGCAGCTCTCTGTTCTATAGAAATCAAATGATGTGATTTCAAATGTCATGTTTTGTATTTGAGTTACACTCCCCTCATTAATCATCCTCAGTAAACTGATTCATTACAGGTATTAATTCAGTTTTTTTCTGTTGCTGTCGGATTATCAATTCCACAAGCATAAAATGTCATTATAGAACTTATTATCAGTATAAAATTTCTGCAAAGATTACAGAGATTTGGCTTGATAAGAGCAAAATAAGTCAAGACTGATGGAGAATAATTACTTCAAATGGTTAAATTAAACAATTGGTCTTTTCAGCTGGAAATAAAGCCCTATTATTAGTCCTGGACTATCTTTTGGATAAGATGGATTCCACTCCAAGTGCTTTCTCAGAGTTTGGGGCCGGGACCTGCCTTCCCCATGCCATTATCCTTTCCAGGTAACTTCTGTAATTTGCTGGCTTCAAGGAAGCAGCATGCTCAGAGCCTTCAAATGTCTTTGAAATCAAGGGTAAGGTTCTCTGATTTATTTCCCTCTTTTCCCTTTAAATAGCATTCAAGTGCTGCAGGAATTAAACAGTGCATGATTTTGCCTGGCGAAGTTTAGGATATGTGAAATTAATCTTATAAAGCATGGCTTCAGTGTGTGTAACTGTTCTACCTTTGCTGCAACTTTAAACACATAAGAATGAAAATGAATTGCTGATGACAAAGCAATTACTCCACTCTTGTAGTTGAAGTGAAGCTGAAATAAAAGTACTTCTGTTGCAATGAAATAAATAAATGACTTGGTTACATATATAGAGAAGATCTGGGTGGAAACCTTTCATATTTTTATTTTTACATGCGTGAATTCAGTTTTCTTTTTAGGGTTCCAAGAAGATAAGGACTAGAAGAGGAAACGACTGCTTGCTGAATCCCACTATTTTCCAGGCTCAGCGTCAAGTGGACCTTCTCACTGGTCCCTGAACAGAGCTACAGATCTTCTCTAAGATTCACACAGCTTTTCTTAAGTGGTTGAGTTGGTTTCATATATCTCTGAACCAGGTGTTCTGTCTTTGTTTTGTACTGCTATAACACAATACCACAAACTGCATAATTTATGAATAAAATAAATTTACCTTGTATGGTTCCGGAGGCCAGGAGGTCCAATAGCAAGGTGCCGGCATCTGGCGAGGCCTTCTTGCTGTATCATCCTGTAGCAGAAGGTGAAGGGGCAAGAGACAGCAAGAGAGCAGGAAGGCTGAGCTCCCTTTCATAACAAACCCATTCTCTAAAGAGCAAACCCACTTCTGCTATAACAGCATTATTCCTTTCACGAGGGCAGAGCCCTCACTATCTAATCACCTCTTAAAGATCCCACCCCTCAACAGCGTTGCTTTATGGATTAAGTTCCAACACATAAACTTTGGGGGACACAAGTGAACCATGGAATGTCTAAAGATGGTACTGTACCATCAAGAAGTAAGAATGTTTTAGGTATCCAGAAAGCCAAGCCAAACATCAGCTTCATCTTAATGAAGTTGCAGAGGTCTGGCTGTTCAGTGTTCTCTGAAGGACTTGCATCCTGGGTCTTTTTTTTTTTCCAGAACAGACTGAGCTACTCTGCAAATCTCAGTAAAGCCTGCACTAGAGAAATGTCTACCCAATTTTAGCACTGACCCTTCAATTATATTTTTCCATATGATCCTCTGCAGCAGAAGTTAAGGTGACAGTGTTCATCCTCTGAAATCTGAGAAAGATATTGTTGGCTTGCACTTACTGAAAGGAAAAGAAAGGTGGCTAGACAATAGAACTGGAGTATACACACTCTAGCAACCCTGGCTCAGAGACAATGTGGACTTTGAGTCTGTGTGCATGAATCCTGTGAAGACCTAAGCTATTCACTTAGCAGCCACAGAGAATACCACTATGAATAGGGCACTAGTCCTCAAGGGAGAGGGCTTTTAGTATGTAAACTGGCCATATTCATTTCGGGGCTTGGGCAAGCCTCTCCTCACGAGCCCTGGAGAAGCTTAAAATTATGTCTGGCCTTTAGAGGACACCTAATTTTCTGAGAAGATATTGAAAATGTCTAACATAGAGAAATGAAAGAGTCTGTATTATTGGGACCCTGAGCCTATGGGTCCTGACTCTGGCCCTGACCCCGCCATGCAGTAAGAGTCATATAGGGCTGTATTGACTGAATCCATTAACTATAAGTGATCACTAATTAGTCTCCTCCAAAGCAGACTATGGAAAGTCTTACCTAGGCACAGCTATTTATATAATGGTCAGTATACACCAGGCTTCATTTGCATTGAAATGATAAATGTGACCTATATACATAAGTACTCCAATCTCACCCTTCACCTCTCACTACCGTTGACTGCAAGTTTTCCCCAGAATCTCATTTCCAGATATAACTAAACATTTCCAGAATAATTATATAGGCTACAAGAATATCCCATAGAACCTAAACTTTACTTCTCCCCTAAACTTTACAATCTGGGGAGAAGCTCTGAGTCACATAAAACAGGGCGATGTCCACATCTCCAGCTCTTTCTGCTTCATTTCTCTCACAGCCCACCCGTTGCTGCCCACATCACTGTCAGCCTCCCCAGAGTGGCAACCGTGCTGCCTGCGGGTGCATGCATGTTGTCCTCTTCACAGGACTCACTGCTGTGGGACCTGCTTTCCCTTCTGGGCCACTCTTTTCGGTGGGAGTCAGGCTCACTGTCATGCTTCTGAGCCCCTAGTGACATGGTTCTTATCTTTATATCACAGCTTCTCCCCCAGAATGCTGCATTAGGGGTTGCAAGTTGGGGTTGGGAGGCAAGAATGCCCTCAAGTGGAGTGCAGACCCTTGCTCCAGACACATCCAGGCATGCTGCACTGGAATCATCCTGTATGTGTGGCAATTCTTTTTTCCTTTTCTTTTCTTTTTGAGATGGAGTCTCACTCTTGTCACCTAGGCTGGAGTGCAGTAGCACAGTCTTGGCTCACTGCAAACTCCTCCTCCCAGTTCAAGCGATTCTCCTGCCTCAGTCTCCAGGGTAGCTGGGATTACAGGTGCACACCACCACGCCCAACTAACTTTGTATATTTAGTAGAGATGGGGTTTTGCCATGTTGGTGAGGCTGATCTCAAACTCCTGACTGCAGGTGATTCTCCCAACTCGGCCTCCCAAAGTAATGGGATTCCATGTGTGAGTCACCACACCTGGCCGATTCTCTTGAAATCCCAGTGATATCCCTCTTATGTCCAGTGTCCTTCAGAGCCTTCAAGTCAGTTGTGCAAATAACACCCACAGAGACGCTGCCATAGAAGATGAAGACAAAAGGTTTGCCAGACACACAAGGTCCTTGCTCCACTCTAATGGAGGGAGGTAGAGATATGTATGTAAACGTTAACAGTAGACAATGTAACTTTTAAAATCGTTTCCCAAACACAAATTATGGTAAAGAAGGACTAGTGAAGGTTTGGAAAGAGGGAAGAAGGTTTATCTGAGGAGAAGACCTAAAAGTTTGGACTCAAATGCTACAGGAAGAGATGGGGTGAAGGCAGAGGAACTGCAGGTGCAAAGACCGAGAGAAATGAGATTTGTGCAACTGAGGACAAGAGAAGTGCAGGGAGGCTGAAGACAAGAGAAGTGCAGGGAGGCTGAGTCCAAGGCACAGGGACAAAGTCACCGGAAGAGGAGAGATGGGTGGGCAGAGCCCTGCAGGTGTGATGAGATGTGTGGATTTCCTTCTCACTGCGAAGGACTCTGGAGGATTTAAGCCTGATTGCAGCTTGATCTGATTTTCCTTTTAAAAGATCACTCTGACTTATATGCAGAGAATAGACTGAAGGAAACCAGGAAAACCAGTTTTAGTTAGGAAAATGGTGCATTTGAGGATGACAGTGGCCTGGTCCATGGCCTCCTCCTCAACATCCGTGAGTTTTGAAGTGAGACCAAGTGGACACACTCAACCCATGCCGTCCCTTTTCACCTTGCTTTCTCCTGTTCCTGACAAGGGTGATGCATTCACATTTTGGACACAGTGGCCCTCATGGCCAAACTCCGTCCATACCTCTCAGCTCTCTGGGTAAGAGTGTTCACACCCACCACATTGCACAAGCTCTGGAAGAACAAGCCTCAGTGTCTTGGCTTCCCATAGTGTGACCTAGAATGGTGGGGACAGAGTGTCTCCTTGGCACTGTGCTGCATCCCTTTTATGCACGGGTACAGCCACAGAAAGGTGACTCTGGGCCTTCTGCAGCACAGGGCCCAGGTCTAATGACAGTGTCAACCCAAACAAGGACAGCAGCAATTAAAGTGGCCATTTACTGTCCTCTGCAGGATCTATTTTGCAATTGAGCTATCCACCGTGCTGAAGGTCTGAATACCCATTAGATAGGTACCTCTCTGAGTACCAATTGAAGAGAGGTCCAATGCTCCTCAAAGAGATTCTCCATTCCAGAAAAACTGAAGGATATGCAGATACCTGTGTTAAATATAATTAAACGTTTCATGACATTAAAATCTTCTCTTAGTTTTTTCTTTGTTAAGATAATTTTTTCTTAGTTAAGATAATTGCCTTTCTGAAGTTCACACTCTAACAAAATCTTTCATATTATCAGCCAAATATTACAAAAATATATTCTCCATGAATTCATTTAGCAAGCATTGGACATAAACATTGTCATCTCTGTTTTATAGACGAAGTTAGTGACAATTTAAAAAGATTAAGCGACTGAAGAATGTACCATGCAGGTCTAGACTTCCAAGTTGTTTGGTTCTACCTTTAGAGCCTTTGGAGGACTCTAAAGAGCTTACAAATCCAACAGCTCATCTCCTCTAACTCTTCCCCATATTCCAAACCGGAACCCAAAGACTGAAAGAATAATATCAAATCTGGGAGTAAAGACTCTTGCTCTCCCTCCCAGTTCTTGCCATGCTGCTTAACAACTGCTCAGTTCCTCTCTGGTTTCACACACACACACACACACACACACACACACACACACACACACCCTGGCTACAGAGCATGGCGTCTTTGTAATTTATTTTCTTTATGTGGGAACTGAGTACCATTATGTTTTGCTATTTCAAGAAGGATATATAAAGATCCGTTCTGCATCCCATTGTGGCTGGATTGAGGGCAAGGTTAGAAATAGAGGTTAAAGTATGTGTGTTGCTGGAGGAAAAGTATATTTTTACGTTCCCTTTTTCTACTTGGCAAGCAGATGGTTGGAACCTTCTATGAGTGCCAGGAAGAAACAGCTGGCAAATCAAAACATACTGCAAGTGGTTAGAAGTGCTTATGAGCATTTGGAAGAAACAACACTTTTGAAAGAGGGGAAGAGTTCAAGCCATACTTAACATGCAGAGATGCGCTTGCAGCAGGAAACTGGAATGCTGCAGAAACTGTGAGCAGAGGCAGGATCCAGCATGGATTGCCAGCCCTCCTCAAAAGGTGCCTGCCTGGATAGAATGCAGTGACCATAATGCCCCTGAAAGGAAAGGTAATTCAGAGAAAATGAGGAAGAGAGCGGGAGAGGGAGAGAGACCGAGAGGACAGGGAGGGAACAGCAGGAGGTCGGGAGGAAAAGAGCAGAGCCAGAGAATCAGGGCGATCAGTGGGAAGAACAAAGGAGAGACGACTGAGGATGCCTCCCCACTGGAGGGGGCAGCTCATCTCTGAATTGAGTTCTCACTTGCTTCCATATTCCTTCCACATGACTCTCCCTTTGAGCATTTAAAGCCAAACGCTTGGGCCCCAGCACCTCCTGTTTATATTCACAGAAAAAGAAGGCGATGACAAGCAGGACAGAATGCAAGGATCGTCAAAGCTCCTTCTGAATGGGCTGACTCCCAGTGTGAAGTTGGCAGCAAACATGTGGAACACTTCCCAGGCCCACTCAGACCCACACAGGTTCATGGGCAGGTACCCAGAATGGCAAGATCCTCCCACAAGTCACAATGAGGAGTTCAAATTACCATAGAAGTGTGAATCGTGACTAGCATCAGATATGCTTGGAGTCCTGGAACCAGGCTGTCTGTGTGTGACAATGGGCTGGTCACTTACACTCTGGGAGCCTCGGTTGCCTTCTTTGGGATATGTGGGTAACAACACCCACCTCATAGTTTGACATGAGAATGAAGTGAGACAAACTCAAATGATCAAACAAAATGTTCTAAACACTTGGGGATGTTCCATTAATTTCAAAGAATATTTCACTGATGACCTCAGAAAATAGTCATGGGTCATGACAGTGATAAACCTGTAACAGATAATCACTATCCCACGTTGTTCTATGATTGACAGTAGCCATATATGGTCATTAGTATTTCCATTCACTTTTTGCTATTTTTATATAAAGAAATGTTTCCTTTTCTCCAGTACATGCGGGAGTCATGAGGATTATGGATTTCAGAAAGGGTAGGTCAAACATCTAAAATGTTTATGTCAGAGACTCTAAAAAATAGTATTACTACTTTGAATATTTTGATGAAATTTGGTCAAGGCAGATAAGGTAATTCAAATATTTACTCCATAATCAGAAACTATTCAACAGCCTATGTACAGAAATGGTGTGAAATGACCAAACATACCAGATGACTTGGGTTCCATATAATTGTCCAGTAAACTTGAGAAATATATTTACACTTTTGGTGCCTGAATATGCTCACTTACAAAATATGCATTATGTGGTCCTAAGATCTCTTCTAACTTAGGAAATTCCTTGCTATGTGTGGGATCTGAGGTTTCTTTGCTGATTAGATCCCAGACAAATTTATAAAGGAAAATTTGCTGTGTTTCCCAGTCTTGCTAGATTTCTTCCTTGACCCCTTCTCAAGTCCAACCTCATCCACGCTTCCTTCTGAAGACCTAAGCTTTCCCACAATGGCACACTCCAGAATTCTCTCTAGTCACATTGGAGAAGGTCCTAAACTGAACCTTCCTCTGATCACATTAACTTTATTTGGACTCTTTCCCATTTGTTAAGTTTTCGTTAAATAAGTCCTATTAAGGTTGTAGACAAGACAGAGATGAGAATCAAGATGTGAGTGTTGAAGAGAAAAATCACTGGAAGGCAGATCTGAACTGACCTCTGTCCACTGCATCAAGTGCAGGTCCGGCCCAGAGGCCTTGGAGATCATTGGCTAGCTCCACTACTCTCAACATTTTAGCACTTCCGTAGTTCGAAGGACAAGTTTTTGAAAGTAGAAATCACTGGAGGAAAAGTCTCTATACTGTTAAAGACCCAGTATCTAAATCTAATTATCATGAAAATTAATATATTTGATTTTCAGCCATCTGGCTCAATTCTTTTTCTCTCTACATCCAATAAAACAAAAAAAGATTTTTTTAATGGTTAGAAAGCTTCTTTATATCAAACTGGAACTTATCTCCCTCTATTTTTAAACTTTTGGTCCTAGATCTACCCACTGGAGCAGCTCTCCCAAACTGTTTTCTGCTTCAACACATACCAAGTGTGCAACAGACTCCTCTGGGAGTAAAACTGCCATGATTATTAATGATGTATCAAAAATGCTGCACGTCTGAATTGCTATACTAAAAGATCCTGATACTAAAAGATCAGAGGTGATGTACACACAGTTCCTAGCGCTATAGCTTGTTCTACTCTTTAAGAAAACATACTCATGCGTTCTTCCATCCGTCACTTCATTAACATACGTTTATTTATTGACTCCTGTGGGCAAGGACCATGCTGATGCCAAGGATCATCAGTGGTCAAAGCAAGCAAACAACCAACAAGGAAACTCTTGTCCCTGGGGAAAAAAAAAGTGATATTTTAACTATAGTATTGATTCTTCTCTACTTTGTAAAATACCTCTACAGTCAGTGCAAACAAATCTCTGAACTGTGGTTAGGGAGTGCTCCGGGGGAGTTTATGAAACAATGTTCACCTCTTTTTCTGTCTAATATTGTTCCAGATGGTGAAAACTATCATGTTCCCTTGTACCTTCTCACACTTTCTATATTTATTTCTCCTTGACCTGCCTTCAAAATCTTTCACCTTATTTGTTGTTCATCTTTAAGCCAGCATTTTCATCGGAACAAAAAATGAAGTTCGCATGTGGTGAAAGATTTGAAGAAATAAGAAAATCAGGAGTTCGAAATTCTTCGGAAACTGAAGAAAAGAGCCAAGAATGAGAGTGGGAGAAGAGAAAGGACAATGGATTGAGTGGAGTAAGTTAAATAAGGGTGGAAAAGAGTTTCGCTATGGGCCAGTTCCCACCACACATTTAGCTGTGACATCATCCAGCCCTGGAGCTGTGAGACTGCGGTCTCATGAGTTAAAAGTTCCGAAATGGGGGATTAAGCAGCTGTGAGGATGAAGGTTCTAGATGCTATCACTTTGGGCACCAAAGTAACAAGTGGTGATGCAAGGTCCAGCATGGGTAAAAATGGGACCTAATTGTAGCCTAAAGTTTACAGCATTGTCAATATATGGAGGCAACCACTCATTAACACAATGCTTTGTGTAGATGACAGGAACTACACAACACATACATTTCACCCCTTAATTTAAATTATAATAGGTGGGGAAAGGTGCTAGGGAAGTAGAAGAATGCTCACCACATAAAAACATTTTATAGACAGGCTCGGTGGTTCACACCAGTAATCCCAGCACTTTGGGAGGCCTAGGCAGGCAGATGATCTGAGGTCGGGAGTTCAAGACCAGCCTGACCACCATGGAGAAACCCCATCTGTACTAAAAATACAAAATTAGCTGGGCGTGGTGGCGGGTGCCTGTAATCCCAGCTACTTGGGAGGCTGAGGCAGGAGAATAGCTTGAACCCAGGAGGTAGAGGTTGCAGTGAGTGAAGATTGTGCCACTGCACTCCAGCCTGGGCAATAAGAGTGAAACTCTGTCTCAAAAAACAAAACAAAACAAAACAGAAACATTTTATAATCATTGGGCCTTAGGAAAACAAGAAGCATACCATCTTGGGAGCTACATGTATTGTTTGGGTGGGTGGGGGAGGAATTATACTTTCATTAAGACAAAGAAGTAAAATGAGCCACGTGTGAAGGTTTGAAAGGGTAGAGTGAAATAGCTCTCAGCCATCTTTCTATGTCCACTACAGTCACAGCAATGACACACAGTGCACAGCACTAATGTTAGGTTTGCAGGAAAGGTGGGAGGAGGAGACACACCATGTGGGGTTAATTACACACCATGTGGGGTTAATTGCACCGCATACATAATTGCTAATCCAGACTCTCTCTACTTCCGCAGGCTGAATTACTCACTGAAATGGATGCTTTTAAGAGTCAGCAATGTTGGACAATTTATTTACAGTAATATAGGGATTCCAGATGGTGCAATGCAAAGGAATAGGAAGAAAATGAGTCATCAAAGACAGCCAGGTGCAGTGATGCATGCCTGTAATCCGGGGAAACCAAGGCAGGAAGATCACTTGAGCCCAAGAGTTCAAGACTAGCTTAAGAACCATAGTGAGACCCTGTCTCTACAATTGTTTTTGAATTAGCCAGCATAGTGGCACATACTTTTGGTCCCAGCTACCTGAGAGGCTGAGGTGGGAGGATCATTTGAGCCCAGGAGGTTGAGGCTGCAATGAGCTGTGATCCTACCACTGCACTATAGCCTGGGTAACAGAGCGAGACCCTGTCTCTAAACAAACAAACAAACAGTGTGGGCAGAAATGGATAATGGCAAGAAATGAAGTGTGGAGAGATTGACAGGTGTCTGTAGTGCAAGTTCAACTGCAATGTGAATTTCATACAAAATCCCAGTTGACTCAGCTTCACAAGGCAGCATCCATTTGATGAAAAAAAGTTTGCAGTAGCAATATTTGTGTGAAGAGTTAGAATTGTAGACAGCATAAGATACATTACTTATATTTTAACTTTTAGTACCTTCCAAAATTAAATAGAATTTGCTTATTCTCAACCAATTAATCCCCACCCCAAGAATCATGAGCTTAATGTAGGGCTCTTATTTCCCCTGAATGTAAAACCAAAGGGTCTGAGCTTATCTACAGTCAGTTCACTCTTGCTGTGGACTAGTAATTCAGATCCATGGAGCCATCGTCTAAAGTCACTTACAATTTTGCTCTATGTTTTTTTTTTTTGTTTCCTGTTATTTGCTTAGATTGGATTCTAGTAGCTACCTCCACCAGGAGCAAGCTAGTGATCATTTACTAATAATTCAGTGTTGTTAGTTGCTAACAGATTGTACCTCATAGGTCTCTAAGATATTTAGCTAAAAAACCATGAGGGAAGCAACTGAAACCAATTTCCCACTGACATATTCTTGCCAATAGCTGTAAAAACCAGCAAACTTTATGGTTTTAACAGTCATTCTACCCACTCATTTCCACCTTTTCCACATCCATTGTTAGTTCTGAAGACAGAATAATTCTAAAGGCTAGACCACCTCCATTTAACCTTCTCACGTGCTATTGGGTGCCATAGCTATATTCCTAGTCTTCCCACTTTCTTCTGGAGCACATCTGATGTGTCGGGACAGGGGAGACTGCAGGATTTCACATCCTTGCTGCCAGCTCTCTGAACTCTGTGCTCTCTTTCTTGATGATAAAGGCAGTCAACTTGAAGACTCACTTTCAGCTTCTGTTATTTGTTCCAAGATTACACCTTTCAAAAGTCTTTTATTTTTAATGCATGTCTACCACTATGCTTTACTTCTGTCTCTCAATTCCAGTTTCTTAATGCTTCTTTAAATATTTCAAATTCAACAGACATTTGTGTGATTGATTAGGGGTATAGGAAAAGCATGAAGATACGATCCTGAGAAATGTTTGTCTTACAATGTGATCATGTGTTATGATGGCCTTGGGCTTGCAAGTGGAAACTACGAGGGTGTGGAACCTGACTACAGTACTCATAACAGCCCCAAAACCTCAGGCATGGGGCAAAGGCTTTCAGGACTTAGCATCTTATCTGAAAAATGGGGGTAATGTTACTTAACTTCTTTTGGGGCTAAGTGTGCTACAACAGCATCTAGCATAAGCCAAATATATGCTCATTAGAAATTATATCATCTTAATTCTTTCCATTGGTTATATGTTTTATATTGGCAATTTGCTCAACTTTCTTTGAGATTACACACTATAAATCAATACACTTTATCCTCTGCTCATTCCAAATTACATATCTTTGTGGAATGTCTTCTGCTTTTCTCTTATTACCTAAATGAGTCATCAGTCAAAGTTGCCCGTGGGATTCATATTGCCAAACAATGGGAAGATTTCTTAGCCTTCACCTTATTCACCCCACCAGCGGCATTAGACAGTGGATCAATCTTTCCTACCTGAAATTTTTGCTTCACTTGACAACTGGGACACCACTCTTTTTATTTTCCTCCTCCTATTTTACTGGGCATTTTTTAAACTTGTTCTTTGCTGATTGCCTTCATCCATCTGATACCAATTAGCATTTCCCAGGGTTCAGTCTCCCTGTCTCTTTCTCTTCTCCAGTTAAGCCCAGTTCTTCGTTATCACTTCAATATCAAGGCCCCAATTTCCCCCACAGTTCCTCCATCAGTCACAAACTCTTCTCACTAAACTTAAACATCATTTTTCTAAATCTGTATATAACATTTTAATTTGCAAATTTATCAGTCATCTCAAAACCAATTTACTCAAAACAAGATTCTTAACTTCTTTCCCTGTTACTAACTCTTTAGAAAACCATAAGGTCATTTCTGTAAAAGGTGGTTCCATTCTGCTGATGTCCAACGTCTTAACCTTCCTGGCTAATTTTTATACTCCACAGCCAAACAATCAGGAAATCCTGTTGAGCTTCTATCATTGAAATATGCCTAAAGCCAAATTCTTTCTTTTTATCAATACCCCACTCCCCTAGATCAAGCCACATTCTTCTCCTGTAGTATTACCTGAGCATTCTATTTTTATTCCTGCTTTCACACATTGGGATGGAGCAAAGACCCACCTTAGGGGTCTGCCTCAGCCCTGGCCCCCCACTCCCACACAGGCATGGAAATAACTACTATTTTTGCTTTTGTTTTTTTCTAAACATGGCCTCAGATCTGCTTTCTTCTGCCCTTCCCTCTCTCTGTCTCTCCCTCTGTCTCTTTTAATCCTAAATAGTATTCACCTTAAAGGCATATAAAAAATAGACTTGAAAGGAAATAACACACTCATATTCTAATCTTCGCTCTAAGGTTCAGTTTTTTAAAACAAGATTTTCTTTTTTGTCACTCAAAGCCTTGTTTAGTCTTTATCTTATGAATAGGATTCCAGAAACAGTCAACCTTTCTAACGCATAGCCCCTTGATCTTTGAACTCTTTATTTTCTTTGATCTCTATTTGGCGTACAGTCTATTTTTGTCTAAACTTTTTCTTGTTTACAACTCTATGCTAACGGCACCTAACAATAATCAAAGTGCATGCACTGCTCTTTCTCACCCTTTCACTTAAGGCTGCAGGTTTATCAGGCATATGGTCCACTTGTCAAGTGATTGCAGGCTGCAGCTTAACCAAATATGCTTCCACCGCACATGGATCACTGAAGACATTTGAGCTGAATGCTAAATGCAGATTTGCTAAGACAATGCCAATGGCTTTAGTTGTATGCTAAAGCAGAAACACATCACAAAGTATCATTTGCTAATTTACTTAAAGTAATAAGATGACTACGAAAATGTGCTGGTATATACAGAAGTGGAGAGTAGATACAAAGCGTGTGGTTGTGTTAGATTCCTATGGCTGTTCTAACAAAGTACTGCATACTTAGTAGCTTAAAATGACACAGATTTGGTAGCTTATAGTTGTAGGGGTCAAAAGCCCAAAATAGGTCTCACTGGGCTAAAATCACTGTGTCAGCAGCACTACATTCTCTCTGAAGTCCTCAGGGAAAATGTGCGTTGCCTTTTTTAGCTTCCAGAGGCTGCCTACATCTCTTGACTTGTGGCCTCTTTTCCATCAACAAGACCATCAGTGGCCAGTTGAGTCTTTCCTACATGAATCACTCTGATGTGGTCACTTCTGTCTCCATCTTTCATTACAATAACCTGCATGATTAAATTGGGCCCAATCAGATATCCAAGACAATCTCCACACCACGGTATCAGCAAATTAGCAATCTTGAGTGTCTCTGCAACCTTTATTTTGTTTCTCATACAACCTGACATATCCACAGGTTCTAAAAATTAGAATGTGAACATTATTTAGAGGGGAGAGGGCAT
The DNA here is from genome assembly GCA_004027715.1 of Plecturocebus donacophilus. NCBI lineage: Eukaryota > Metazoa > Chordata > Mammalia > Primates > Pitheciidae > Plecturocebus > Plecturocebus donacophilus. The sequence continues at coordinate 32,395 of PVKP010004183.1, read as the reverse complement.
TATTCTAGCTAGTACCAAAAAGAAGTTTCTGTCAACTTTTGCCCCCCTACCCCGTTTTCCATATGTGGTTTTCCATTTTACCATGAGTGGTCCAGAAGGAAGAGAAATGCTAAGACTGAGAGGTTTCTATAAGACATACTTGGAAGTGAAGCAAGTCATTTCTGGGCAGATTCATTGGCTAGAACTCAGTCACCAAAGGGCAATTAACAAACTCCTATAGAGGCTTGAATAGTTAATCCCACCATCTGCATTAATAGAATAGCACACATATGTAGTGAACAGCCAGTTAGACTCTGTCACATGAGCCAAGGTATTGATGTACAGAAGCTGAAGACAATGAAACAGCACAATGTAGTATAAAATATTAACTTAATAAAATCAAGGCTTCTAAATATATTGCTATGTTTACTTCACATTGTAGTATGATAGTAAAAGGTCATGAAGATATTTTTGTTTTAACCATGAAAGGTTCAAAGGTTTATTCATGACAAAGTACTGGGAAGAGGCGTACGACATAAAGATGAGTTAGTAATCTTCCTTTTACAAAACCCTGTCTTTTGTTTTGAAATTACTTCACTTTTCTGCTAGTATATGTGGGCCATCAGTCACATATGTAGCAGACATTTTTAAATTTTAAAAACTGGTTTTAATCTGTGTCTGTAAGTTATGCAACGTGTGAGAAATAAACTGCATTCTGTAAATATTATTTGGAAATATTTTCACTGTATGAGACTCAGTTGCCAAAATGACATGTGAAAACTACAAAAATACTGATGTTTTCACACTAAATAACTTGAAAACAGTATTTTCTAACTTATTTAAAAACCTCCCAAGTAAAAAAAATTATTAGGATTTTAACTTGCTTGTTAAAAAATATTAAAAATTAGCTGGCTGACTAGACACAGCCAGGAAATGCATCCCCATCTTGAGAAATCAAAGTATCAAGTAATCATTACACTTCAAACAAATCTTTTGAGAGAACACAATGAAAGTCAAGAGGTGACACAGATGCTGAGTTTAGAGAGGGAGAAAGCTATGAACCCTGCATGGAGTCACCAAGGGCCAGAATTAGTTCCAGGTGCTGAACAGGTTCTAAGTAAGGGATGAAAGAAAGAACTCCAGGGTACTACACTCCCACCATGGACCTCCAGGATCCTAGCTACAAGATATCCCACAAATCTCCACAGATCTTTGAATTGGGTGGGGGAGGGTGCTGCCCAGAGAGCAAGCATAGGCAGAGCTCAAACATGCTCAAAGGCCGGAAGGTTTTATTTGCGGGGCAGCCAAAGCAAAATGTGACCACAGGCACCCATCCTTTAAGGTTCTCCATTTTGCTGTGAGCGACTATAGCTCCTGCTGGCAGCCAGGCTGGAAGAGAGCTGGGCTGCTTTGTTCCTGTGGGACTGAAGCACATCTAATCTGTGGGTCCCCTTTTCCACCAGCACCTTCCCTGGCCACTCCCACAAGAGGGAGCAACTAGCACCACCTCCACTGGCCCTGCTGAGTGTTTAGCCAGTGGCCTGGGAACACTTTATCCCTCCCACTGCAGTATAGCCAGTGCTATACTGTATATTGATGGGGTGGAGGACAAAGCCACAGGGTAGACCCAAACTCCCAGTATTTTAGGGCATTGCCTACAGGGGTGAGATGAACTCTGTGGCCTCGACTGGAGGAACACCAACTCTCAGAACACTAAGAGTAAGGCATGAGTTCATGCACTGGCATGGGACCTAGACACCATCCCCCTTCACAAGACTGATCTGGGAAGGATGATATAGCCTGTTAGCCTACTGCAGCTTCTTCCTGAGAAAGCCTCACAGCCTGGAGTGCCTGGGACAGCCCCACTGTGATCTAGAAACAGAAGGCTTGGGGTGAAATTAGTTGGTCCAGCCTACTCATGGGACAGACACTAGAGGAAGACATAATTCAGGGAGTGTGAGCTGGGCAGTCCTCACTACAGTCTTCTGGGCAAAAAAACCTAGAGTTGCAAGCACCATCCATGTCACCACTGCCCTTCCTGGAGATCCTCTGCCCTAGGCTCACTGCATCACCAGATCACCTGCAGATATTCCACACATCCTACTCTGACTCTGCCAAGCTCAGAGGACCAGAGGGTCCCTGGGAAGTCCTGGGCCTTCTGGTGACCTAACCTTTGGCTGGGGCTGCCCCTATGGAAGCGGGGAGTGCAGCATGCCAGCACCCCCTGCCCCCTGCCCCACAGCTAAGGAAACATGTGCATGTTGTCAGTGATTGGTGGGCTCCCCCAAGGCCCAGGAATAGAGTCCCTTCCCCCTTCCCCAGATACTCTGTGTAAGCAATGAAATACAAAACAGACACATGGCTGAATGACAGCCTATCTGATGGCCCTTAATCTTAAGGGCCTTCTACTGGGTCATAGCCAGAATAACACCACCAAACAAAAATAAGTTCTGTTAGTACCCACTACCTGTGAAATCCAATTGCAGGAGAGTAGCCACAATTAACAAACCTGTACAGAGTATTAGTTCTCTGAAAACACCCAGAAATGAAGTCAATAGACTATACACACATACAATGCAAATTCTCAAGGGAAAAAAAGAACATAAAAACTAAAGTCTGTTACAAATGTCAGCAACTTCAAAAAGATAAAGAAACACCAGCCCTCTCAGATGAGAAGCAATCAGTTCAAAAATTCCAACAATTCAAAAAGTCAGAGTGTTTGCTTACCTCTACAGAATTGTACTAGCTCCTAAGTGATGGATACTAAACAAATTGAAATGTCTGAAATGACAGATACTGAATTCAAAATTTGGATGGCAGAAAAAATCAACGAGATCCAAGTGAAAGTTGAAACCTAATCCAGGGAAGCCAGCAAAATGATCCAAGAGTTTAAAGACAACATAACAATTTAAAGAAAAAACCAAACTGAACTTCTTAAATTTACAAATTTATGAGAGGAATTTCAGAAATATAGTTGGAAGGCTTAACAAGACTAGACCAAGCTGGGAAAAGAATTTCAGAGCTCAAAGACTGCTTCTTTGAATCAACTCAGTCAGACATAAATAAAGAAAAAAAGATGTTAAAAAATGAATAAAACATCCCAGAAATATGGGATTGTGTAAAGAGGCTAAACCTATGACTCACTGGCATTCCTGAGAGAGGAAGCAACTTGGAAAATATATTTGAGGATGTAGTCTAGGAAAATTTCCCTAGTCTTGCTAGAGAGGTTGACATGCAAATTCCAGAAATTCAGGGAACCCTGCAAGATATTATACAATACCACCATTCACAAGACATAGTTATCACACTTTCCAAGGTCAACATACACACACAAAATCTTAAAGGCAGCTAAAGAAAAGGGTCATATCACTTACAAAAAGAACCCAATAATGCTAACAGCATACATCTCAGCAGAAACCTTACAAACCAGAACAGATTAGGGGCCTATTTTTAATATCCTTAAGGAAAAAAAATACCAATCAAGAATTTCACATCCTGCCAAACTAACATTCATGAGCAAAAGACAAATAAAACCTTTTCCAGACAGACAAACACTAAGGGAATTTATTACCACTATACCAACCTTACAAGAGATCCTTAAGGGAGTTCTAAACATGGAAACAGAACAATACTCACTACTGCAAAACTCCCTAAGTACATAGCCCACAGACCCCATGAAACAACCATGCAACTGAAACTACAAAGCAATCAGGTAACAATATAATGAAAGAATCAAAACCTCAAGTATCATAACCTTCAATGTAAACAGTTTAAATGCCCCACTTTAAAGGTAAAGAATGGCAAGTTGGATTAAAGAAAAACAAGACTCAACCATCTTCTGTCTTCAAGAGACCAATCTCACATGTAATAACATGTAAAGGGATGGAGAAAGATTTATCATGCAAACAGAAAACAAAAAAGAGCAAGGATCACTAATCTGATGTCAGATAAAACAGACTTTAAATCAACAACTGCAAACAAACAAAAACACCAAGAAGAGCATTACACAATCATAAAGTGATCAACAAGAAGACTTAACTATCATACATATATATTTACCTAATATCGACACACCAAGATTCACAAAATAAGCACTTCTAGACCTATGAAAAGATGTGGACAGCCACACAATAATAGTAGAGGACTTCAACACTCCGCTGGCAGCACTAGACAAATCATCAAGGTGAAAAACTAACACAAAAATTTTGGCTTTAAAGTTGACACTTGATCAACTACACCTAACAGACATCTAGAGAATACTCCATCCAACAACCATAGAATATTTATTCTTCTCATCTGCACATGAAGCATACCCTAATATTGACCATATGCTTAGTCATAAAGCAAAGTGTCAATAAATTTTAAAAAATCAAATTATTCCAAGCATACTTTCATGACACAGTGAAATACAAATAGAAATTAATACCTAGAAGATACCTCAAGACCACAAAATTACATGGAAATTAAACAACTTATTTCCAAATGACTTTTGGGAAAACGATAATGTTAAAATAGAAATTTAAAAAATTCCTTTAACTTAATGAAAACAGACATAAAACATTCCAAAATCCCTGAATTGCAGCAAAAGCAGTGTTAAGAGGAAAGTGTATAGTGTTAAATATCTATACCAGGAAGTGAAAATCATCTCAAATTAATATCCAACATCACACCTAGAAGAACTAGAAAAACAAGAACAAACTAACCCCAAAGCTAGCAGAAGAAAACAACTAAAATCAGAGCAGAACTGAATGAAATTGAGACCCAAAAATCTATACAAAAAATCAACAAAATGAAAAGCTGCTTCCTTGTAAGGATAAACAAGATTGATAGACTGCTAGGCAGATTAGTAAAGAAAAAAAGAGAGAAGATCCAAATAAGCACAATTAGAAATGACAAAGGTGATATTACAGCTGATCCCACAGACATACAAAAGATCCTCAGAGGCTATTTTGAACACCTCTATGCACACCAGCTAGAAAAGCCAGAGAAAATGGATAAATTCCTGTAAACACACAAACTCTCGAATTGAATCAGGAAGAAATTATAACCCAACAGACCAATAATGAGTTCTAAAATTGAATCGGTAACATAACAAAACCTACAACCAAAAAAAGTCCTTGACCAGATAAATTCAAAGCTGAATTCTACCAGACATACAAAGAGCTGATATAAATACTATTGAAACATTTACAAAAAATCCAGGAAGAGAAACTCCTCTCTAACTCATTTTATGAAGCTACTATCATCCTGATACCAAAATCTCACAGACATAATAAAAAAAGAAACTTCAGGCCAATATCTTTGATAAACATAGATGAAAAAATCCTTAAGAATACACTAGCAAACTGAATCCAGAAGGACATCAAAAATTTAAATCACCATTATCAAGTAGGCCTTATTCCTGGAGTGCAGAGATGGTGCAGCATACACAAATCAATGAATGTGATTCATCACATAAATAATAATTAAAACAAACACCATACAATCAGCTCAATAGATGTAAGAAAAAAGCTTTCAATAAAATCCAGCATCCCTTCATGATAAAAACCCTCATCAAACTAGATGTCAAAAGAACATATCTCAAAATAAAGAAGAGCCATCTATGACAAACCCACAGCCAACATCATACTGAACAGGAAAATGCTGAAGTCATTTCCCTTGAGAACTGGAACAAGACAACAATACCCACTATTCACTCTTATTCAACATAGTACAGGAAGTCCTAGTCAGAACAACCAGAAAGAGAAATAAATAAAAGGCATCCAAATAGAAAATGAAAAAAATCAAGATATCTCTCCTCACTGAATTTTAACCTAAAAAAGAAAAACAAAAGAAAACTAAAGACATTGCCAAAATCTCCTAGAACTGATAAATGATTTTGGTATGTTTCTGGATACAAAATCAATGTACAAAAATCAGTAGCATTTCTATACAACAATAACATTCAAACTGAGAGTCAAATCAATAATGCAATCTGATTTACAATCGTGACCAAAAACAAAACAAAACAAAAGTCACGTAGGAATCATATAACTGAGGAGGTGAAAGAACTCTAAAAAGAGAATTACAAAACAATGCTGAAAGAAATCATAGAGGGTAAAAACAGAAAAATATTCCATGTCATGAATTAGAAGAATCAATGTTGTTAAAATATACATACTACCCAAAGCAACATACAGATTCAATGCTATTGCTATCAAGCTACCATCATCATTTTTCAAAGTACTAGAAAAACTATTCTAAAATTCATATGAAATCAAAAAGAACCCAAATAGCCAAAGCAAACCTAAACAAAAAGAACAAAACTGGAGGCATCACATTACCTAACTTCAAAATATACTACAAAGCTACAGTAAACAAATTATCATGGTATTAGTACAAAAACAGACTTGTAGACCGATGGAACAGAATAGAGAACCCAGAAATCAAGCTACACACCTACATATATTGGATCTTTGACAAAGTCAACAAAAATAAACAATGGGAAAAAGATTTTCTATTCAATAAATATTGGTGAGATAACTGGCTAGTCATGTACAGAAGACTGAAACTCGCCCCTTATCCATCATAACATACAAAAATTCATTCAAGGTGAACTAAATAGACTTAAATGTAAGACATCAAAATATAAAAAATCTGGAAAACCTAGGAAATACCTTTCCCTAGATTGTCCTTGGCAAAGAATTTACGGCTATCTCCTCAAAAGTAACTGCATGCAACAAAAACAGGAATTCACAAGTGAGACCAATTTAAACTAAAGAGCCTCTGCACAGCAATAGAAACTATCAACACAGTAAACAGAAGACTTATAGAATGAGAGAAAATATTTGCAAACTATGTATCTGAGAAAGATCTAACATTTAGGAACTAGAAGGAATATAAACAAGTGAATAAATAAACCCATCAAAAAGTAGGCAAAGAAAATGAACAGACATTTCTCAAAAGAAGACATACATGTGGCCAGGAAGCATATGAAAAAACACTCGACATCACTAATCTTTAGAGAAATGCAAACCAAAACCACAATGAGATACCATCTCACACCAATCAGAATATTATTTTTAAAAAGCCAAAAAATAACAATGTTGGTGTGACTGTGGAGAAAAGGAAACACTTATACACTGTTGGTGGGAATTTAAATTAGTTCAGCTAATTTACTAATATACAGTGGAATATTATGCAGCCATAAAAAATGAAATCATATTCTTTGCAGCAACATGGATGCAGCTGGAAGTCATTATTCTAAGCAAATTAGCACAGAAACATAAAACCACACAATCACGTGTTCTCACTTATAAGTGGGAACTAAACATTGGATACTCATGGACATAAAGTTAATAACAATAGGCACTGGGGAATACGAGGAGGGAAAGAGACAGAGAGCAAGGGTTCAAAAACTAGCTGTGGAGTACCATGCCCACTACCTGTGTGACAGCTTCAATCATATCCCAAACCTCAGCATCACACAATATACCCTTGCCTGAACCTTCACATGTACCCTCTGAATGTAGAACAAAAGTTGACAAAGCTATTAAAAAGCAAACCATTTTGCTTAGGTTGCAATGAAGTATCACTATCAGAATAGTGATAATTTACTAGCTAAATTTTATCAAAAGTGTGTGCAATTGGTGAATGAGATGATATGTCTTTGGAATATCACATTTAATTGAATTAAATAGCAAAGTGAAAGATATGTACCAATTTTAAAGGTGTTCGAATGCAGAAACAAATAATGATGTGCATCTTAAAATATAAATATAACAATACAGAGTCAACCACACATGTCTTCTATTTATAGCTGCATATTACTGTCAGGTTTCTGCTTTAGATATGACAGCCACTAATTTTAATCAATGAAATAAAACAAACTTAGAATGAAACCTTCAATTTGCTACATTACAAAGTGTTACAGCAAGATTTTAAAGAATAATAAGATATGTTCAATCTTTCTGTGACAGAATATAACAATGCTAATAAGAGAGCAAGTGAATTTTGTACAATTATTAAGCAAAATATATTTAAAAGTATATTGAAATATTGTTCACTTTGCTTTTAAAAAATCCATTTTATTTCTATAAATCACATAACAGATTCTTGTATGAATGTGCAATTTTAAGTAAAAATAGTAAATAAAATGCTTTAAATTTTTAAATGAGTAAATAAAATATATTGGGGAAAATATGTTTGAAAAGATTTCTATCGAAATGATTTCCTCAATAAAAAGTATTGTGATTTCGTGGGCCTGATTTCGTAGACTGGGTGTGCAGGCCTCCGTGGCTTGCCTGCATCTGCCTGTCCTTCCCCAGCTTGGTTTGGGTTTTAGAGATCCGCTGTACCAAACTGCTTGTATTCAAGTGTACCGTGATGTTCCTCTGACCTGTCGCTTTGGTATGGAGCTTTCCCTTTTTTGTTCACAAGTTAAGTATGTTTTTCTTTAAAAAGAAAATTAGTGCAGATGTCACCACACGCTGTCCGGTCTACCCGGATGGTCGGTCATCACACCTTTTTGTTGGCATGTCCACTCGGTACCCTCACACTCTAGACTCTTGCAGGATAGAGGACATGACTGACTTGTCTTTAAACTCCTAAAGTGTGTAGCCTGTGGCTCTTAAAAAAAACCACTCATTAAATGAAAAGAAGAAAAATGAAAATAATAAACCAAGAAATTCTGTTTATTGACTTTTTGATGTAATCCAGGAACTGGATTATGCTCCTTCCATATCCACTCAACAGGTTAATTCTCAATCCTCAGGTTAATTCTCAGAGGAGATATACTCTGAGAAGTTGAACAAATGTGTGATTAAAGGATTAGTAAATGTCAGAGACAGAAAAACAAACCCATACCAATGTTATTTGTGTTTTATGCCAATTCTCAAGTGAATCGATATATAAATGGATGATATGTGCCTAATGCTGATATTTGGCCATGCATATTTTATTTAAAAGATGAGAATGGGTGTCTAATTTCTTCATTTTTAACAATACTTTGATCCATGATAAAAATATACAGGGTACTTACATTTTGACAAAAATAGATAGAAATCTTATCATCCAGTTTTAAACACACAAAGATAGAAGTTTTTCTTTTTTTTTTTTTTTTTCTAAAAAAGCACTTACAATTATCTTTGGAGCTATTTCTCTCTGGTCATATCTCCAAACTGCAGTGGGGCTATCTCCGTCCTGTTTGCTGAATGTTGGCAATGTCTTGGAAGGGGTCTCTTCATCTGAGAGTAAGAATTATCATCTATTTCCCAGCAAACAATCCCCAAGAAACATGTCTAAAAGCAACATGCCCACCATGCTATGGATGAAGATATTTCAGACATCTTACTATTAATCAGTTAATTAGATACACAATAGTTTTTCTCCTCCTTATCTCTCCTGAGTTGCAAATGTCAAGCTGGACCCACCTGTGCCTCCCACAGAGCACTGCGGGTTTCCACATGCCAAGGAGGACGCCACTGTATACCGGGCATGCCCACTCCTTCCTCTCTCCCACGCAAGGTGCCTATGAGAGAGGTGACTCTCAGTGTGGTTACAGATTCTATTCCACTCAGAAATGCAGCCAGAAACATAATCTTTACTCAAAGCTGCTTAGAGTATAATAATCTATTCATCAATTTAATTGTCCAGTCCATTATTAAAGCTCCACGATACATTAAATTCTGTACCAGGAGCTAGGGCTTGAGATACGAGTGAGACATCCTCCCTCGTTTCCAAAAGCTTATTGACAAATAGAGAGATGGACACGTAAACAAATATCATCAAGTGTGCTCACAGTCACAGCAGCGGGATGAGGGAGTGAGGAGACAGCTTGCTTTAAGCTGCACAAGTTAGGGAAGAGTTCATGGAGGGTGAAGGATGAGAAGGGCACACAAAACGCAAAAGAAATGACCCTTAATCAAAGCACAGAGCGGGAAGAAGCAAAGACTGTCTGAAACAGACTATGTGCTCTAAGACAGAAGCCCTAGGCCAGGCGTGATGGTGAAGTGGCTACGTAGTCTGGGGTGCACACTTGGGGTTCATCGCTCAGCACCAGGAACATTTAGGACAGGGCCACACAGGAGGAATTGAGGAGTGGAAGTTTAATAGGCAAGAGGAAGAGAAAAACAGAGAAAGGAAAACAGCTCTCTCTCTCTCCTGAGAAAGCAGGAATTCCGAGAGGAAAAAAGACTGGCCGGCTGCGATTGTGCTGGATTTTATAGTCCGGCTTGCGGAGGCGGGGTCACATTTACTTAGGGCTCGCAGATCGATTCCATCAAGCATGATGTTTACACGATGCCCAGGGAAGGCTGGCGGCCCCACCGGATCTTATTTTGCAACTGGGCTTTGCAGCTGGCCAGGCCACCTTGTCTGCTCCTACTGTGCACGTGGCTGACAAAGAGAAGGGAAGATGGAGCCACCATCTTGAACATGATTGGCATAACTGCGGGTATCTGTGTCTGCAGCTCGATTTTACAGGCTGCTGGCTGTTAGAAAAGAAAATAGTTTGGGGCTACTTTTCATTAAAAGGAAAACCTTACTGAAGACTTCACACCCTCACTATCTGCCTAAGTAATTTCTTCTTAACTACTCTATCATTGGGACCTAGCAGTAGGTAAGGTAGGAAAGCAGAAGGCACTGGATTTCTTTCTTTCTTTCTTTTTTTTTTTTTGGAGACAGAGTCTCCTTCCGTCACCCAGGCTGGAGTGCAGTGCTGCAATCTCGGCTCGCTGCAGCCTCTGCCTCCCAGGTTCAAGCAATTCTCTGCCTCAGCCTCCCGAGGAGCTGGGATTACAGGCACCCACCACCATGCCTGGCTAATTTTTGTATTTTTAGTACAGATGTGGTTTCACTATATTGGTCAGGCTGGCCAGGAACTCCTGACCTCAGGGAATCTGCCCGCTTCCAGCCTCCCAAAGTGCTGGGATTACAGGTGTGAGCCACCATGCCTGGCCTAGATGTCATTCTTAAAAACGTGCACTGTGTCTCTTTGGGTAAATAGACCCACTAAAGAATGCAAAGAATGGAAATAATGCAATCATTTTTGCATTTAGAAAGCTATTTTTCGAAGGTGGGAGGTAGAGTTGAATTGCAATGGGAGATGGTGTCATGGATCTGAACTGAGGCAAGAGTTGATACCAACTCAATGTTGATAGACGCTGAGTGGAAAACCTGCAATGGCATGAACAGGGCTTATTTGCTTTTGGTTATAGGATAATGAGCTTTAAAAAGAAGGGTTAGAAAATGATGCCCAGACCTCTTGCTTGGGGGAAAGGTTTGAGAGAATCCACCAATGGTAGAAAAAGAGGAAAGGTTTGGAATGGAGTGGGCAAGGTGGGGAGAAAGAGACTGAGCAGCAACTTGGACATGGTCACACTGTAGTGCTTAGAGAGCATTCACCTGGAGATTTGTAATCGGAGATTAATTTATGGGACTGCACTTCAGTAAGGAGATCTGAGCTGGACATATGTGGATTACTAATTTGTGATCTTCATCACTGAATGTTTTTCAAGAGCAGTGATTGATTATGCTTCGTTTTTCATACAACTTAACACAACTTATTATGCATATCTCGTAGGGCCCCATCTGTGCCCTCTGCTCCTGCGACAACTGGGCCATTCATTTCAAGGTTCTGTGTCAACTGCTTTGCCTGTCTCCCCCAGAGCACTTCTCAGATGGGTCAGTGGGGTAAACGTGTTTGCCTGATTATCTTTCAACTGCCTCTTTCCTTCTGCTTTCTCAGCCCAATGAGGAAGCTCCCTTTGGTCAGGAATAAATCCATAGCTTTATCCTGTTTCCTTGTTTTTCATTCTGGAAAATTCTCTTGGCATGTTCAATTGGAACTCATCTTGAAAAGGGGTTTTGTTTTGTTTGATTTGGTTTGGTCTTTGGAGTTTATCAAACTTGATTCTGTTTTCCATCCCTTACCATGTCTGGGGCATGTAAAGAGAAGATCTGGACAATACCTGTGGTATAGCCTGTGTGTTTGACCCTGCTCAGATCTCATGTTGAATTGTAATCCAGTGCTGAAGGTGGGCCTGGTGGGAGGTGTTTGGATCATGGGGTTGGATTCCTCATGGAATCCCTTCTACTTTCTTTGTGATAGTGAGTTCTCTAGAGATCTCATCGTGTAAAAGTGTGTGGTACCTGCCCTCGATGCTCAGTCTCTTGCTCCTGCTTTTGCCATGTGGCATGCCTGCTCCCCCTTTGCCTTCTGCCATGATTGTAAGCTTCCTGAGGGCCCCCCAGAAGCTGAGCAGATGCCAGCGCTATGTTTCCTGTAAAACTTGCAGAAGTGTGAGCCAATTAAACCTATTTTCTTTATACATTACCTAGTCTCAGGTACTTCTTTATGGCAGTGCAAGAACAGCCTAATACCTCCTGCAGTAGCTGAAACCTGTAACCACCAAGAGTCAAGTTTATGAAACTTGGACCCAGTAACTTTTATGGGATAGAGCAGCCAATTTCAGAAGTGATTCCAGGAGCAGACAGTTGGAGTCAGACTCACAATGGAGCTTTCTTACACAGATACAAGTGCCCCTGATCCTTACATCTTTCAGACTAAAAGGCTACCCAGTATGACTCATGAAAGGACATTAACTAATATCTCTGCCTTCCACTTGGTCTTTGGATCACTACAATTCAAAATAATCATTTTGTTCTCCTCTTCAGCTCATCAATAATTAGCACGTCCCTTCAAGTTATGTATATAAAGAAGAGAATGACTATACACAAATCAAAGCAGAACTGTGCCCTTTAATACCATTCTAATTAAACTTTTCTTTTTGGGAGAGCAGAAGAGAAGGATCAAAGAATGTAAGTTTACTGTTGTGCTTAAAAGGAAGATGTACAGTTCAAATTCTATCTGAGGAAGCTGAAATTCAAAAGCCGAATTTAAAGAATTGATTTAAAAGTGGGTAAGTTTCTATTGAAAAATAATGGTTTTAGTTCTGCAAAATACATAACCACAAATTTCTCTAGTTAAAAAATATTTCCAAAATACTATTTATTTGTTTTTGAAAATGTAAACTCTCATAGAGAAAAGAACTTAAAAATTATTGATTGGCCCAACCACCTATCCTATTATTGTTATCTACCCACCCCCGCCTATGATTTGAATACCTCCCATGCTGGGAAATTTGTTGCTTATAAGATCAGAACATCTTTGAAACTTTTGATTCCTAGAAATATCTTTCTTCTATTTGGCTAAAACCTGTACTTGCATACTCCACATATTTGTCTGATTTCTGTTTCTTTATGAATACAACACAATTTTGTGAAATTCACATATGGTATTATGTATCCAAACTGCTTAATAAACTTAGAAATGTGAAGATGTTTCCTTCCAGTCAATTCTGTTATATTTTATGGTGATAAAACACAAAATATTTTGACTTTAAAAGTAACATCCAGAAGATATCCAATTATTATTGCAATGCCTAGAAAAACGCAGAGGTATATTAGATATACACAAAATACATGGAAAAATAAGTAAATAAAGAGAAAATTTGCAGCTGAGTCAGAAAAAGAAATTGAATGTAAGAGAGAGAAAAATGAGTAGGTGGGCCTAGATTGAGGGTGCAGTGGAAAACCTGCAGCAAGTTAGTAATTACGGTTTTAGTAATTATGTTTCATGATGATGTGAAGAAAAAGGAAAGATGTTGAAAGTCTGTCTCAATATGATAAGGCTAAGTACAAGGATTTAATGTAAGGTAAGATCACTTAAATTTTCTGCTTCATAAGCACAGTCTTTTAAAAGTGCTTTACATATGTTAACTCATTTAATCTTCACAGTAATCCCACAAGGCAGGTTCTGTTATTATTCCCTTTTACAGATCAGGAGAATGATATATATATATAGATGTTAATAACTTGTCCAAGGTTATACAGCAGGTGAATGACAAAGTGAGGTCCTAAGTCCTGGCATTCCCCTAAAAAGGCCATGGTTTTAATTACTGTGAGTCAGTGAGATCGACTCTTCGGGTGGCAGCTATTTCATTGCCGATAACTAGGAAGTGTGCTTTCCTGGAGGTGGAAATAGATTGTTTATGTTCTTGAAACATAGAGGCAGCATTTCTGAAGAATCTTGTCAAAACCTTTACAAGATTAGACTGCGATGAGTTTATAGTTAGAATAATGGTGTAATTTATAGCCCTAAATAGGGCATTTTTGAGGGTAAATATGACAAATTGAAAATTAAATTAGAATAAAGGTACCAAGAACTTTTCCTAGCAAACCAGGACAAATAAATATAAAACATTTCCCCAGAATTCATATATTGTAGAGCTAGACCCCATCGAATAAAGTTTCTGATGTTAAGAAGAATTAGGATTAAGGGGCAGATGTTTTTTGCATTGATGTGATTTTTTTCCCTCTGTCATTTATCTTCTGTAAAACAGTAACGTTTACCTTACCTCAGCTCATGAATTTGAAAAAGGGCATATCAACATTGAAATAGAGTAGGCTGGCATAAGCCCTGAAATGTGCTTGCCATCACAGAGACTGGTGGTTTTTCCCCGAGGAGATTTTTAGTTGTTTTTAGACATTACCATGGCTGGATCCTTGGGTCATTTATCTTCCTACTCTACCTTGTCATTTCAACATCCATCCACCTATCCATTCACATCCAATTTGAGTTTTGTCTGCCACTAGAGTCACAGAAACTAGGCTTTGCAAAGCACAGTTTTCATCATTATAAGCAAAGATCTTCTTTCCTTTCTTCCCCATAACAATGGTCATCAAATAATAGAAATTTGTTAAAGTCATCTGGTGATGTGTTTTAAGTCACTACTTATATACACAATACTCAAGATAAATTTCTATAGATTCATAAATGATTCACCAAAAATAAACCATTAGGGAAATTTAGAATGATCAGGCTACAGGTCAAATGTTGAAAGGAAGACATACTGCTCTACCTTCTTTCTCTTTTTAAGACTGCTGGAGATTGACTGGTAGGTGTTTCTTTTATTCATCTTATTCAAAGTAATTTTGCTGCATCTTATTCAAGGTAATCCATTCTAAAAATTCCATGTTAGGGATGAATGTATCTCACTAAGCACCACATACCATTGGAGGAAAAGGAGAGAGTCCACACAGCAGGTAGAATCCCCAGGGAGAAAAGGCACGCAGGAGAATCTGCGTTCGATGATATTGCTTCCTTTTTCTGCTTAGTATATGCAGATGATCAATATTAAAGACAAAATAATTACATGAACGACGATGGATTTTAATTACACATTCTGGATACAAATACAGTATTTCATCAGAAATATGACTGGCAAATACTTCCTCCAAATCTATAGTTTATCTTTTTATTCCTTAAATAGTGTCTTTCACAGAGAAAACATTTGTAATTTGATATAACTTGAGTAAATTTTGGTAGTTTGTGAGGTTTTCTGTTAGTTTGTTTGTTTTTTACACAAAATCTCACTCACTGTCACCCAGGCTGGAGTGCAGTGGCGTGATCTCAGCTCACTGCGATCTTCAATTCCTGAGTTCAAGTGATTCTCTTGCCTCAGCCTCCAGGGTAGCTGGGACTATAGGCACACACCACCACGTCATGCTAATTTTTGTGTTTTTAGTAGAGACGGGGTTTCATCAGGCTGTTCTCCAACACCTGGGCTCAAGTGATCCACCTGCCTCTGCTCCCCAGAGTGCTGGGATTACAGGTGTGAAGCAACATGCCCAGCCAAGTTTATTGATTTATTTGTGTGTGTGTGTGTGTGTGTGTGTGTGTGTTTGAGAAACCGGTTTCTTTTGTCAAAGTTGTCAGATTTGTATGTGGAAAAGTGCTCGCAGTGTTCCTATCACTTGAAGCTGAGTCAGCAAAAGCAAAGCACGAAATGTGTGAGAGAGGGAAATGAATCGGTGGCACGTAGATTGAGTGATGGGGCTTTTAATGCCTGCTATGTCTGTAGTGATAGTCTCCTTTCATTCCTGATATTAGTAATGTGCCTTCTCTTTTCTGTTTGTTAGTCTTGCTAAAAAATACTGTATCGATTCTTTCAAAGAACCATCTTCATTTCACTGATTTTCTGCACTCCTTTGAGTGTTTAGTTGCCTCTGTCAATCCTGAGCCAGAACAGGAGGTCTTCTCTGAAACTCTGCGAGCCATCGTGCTCACCTTTGAGTTTCAGGCTGTACTGAGTTCAGCTGGGAGACATCAGCGACAGAAAGAGAGAGAAAGAGAGCGGGGTAGGGAGAGAGAGAAAGAAAGTACTAAACTCATGTACAGTTTAACGGCTTCAAAGTTGGATGTTCTTCTGCAATTTCCTGCTGGTATTGACATTACAGTCTTCAAAGAGCTTCTCCAGGCTGCATACGGTCCAGGTTTTACGGCTGCATTCATTGGAAGATCAAGTATGAAGCACACTCTTCCCATCTCACCCAGCACTGGAACATGACGGTAGTTTTTTAGTACTTATTTTCTCCTGTAAACCCTAACCGTCATACCTATTATTGAGCAATAAGAAGAATGTCACAAAGAAGCCCTATGTCATTGGTTGTCTGCCGGGATAGCACTGCAATAACAAGAAAAATAAAACCCTATGGGAGGGCCGGACTTCAGAGCCTTAAATGTCCATTTTTCAGTTACATGACTGAAAATGACTTCCATTGCTCTTACACGCATGCTTTCCCCCCCTCTGTGTATATCTTGGAGATACTTTTGTAAAATTGTTGCCTTAATAAAATGTCAAACCTAAAGACAAGTTTTGAGAATAATATAAAAAACTCTCAAGTGCCGTTTCCTTCAACTCAGCAAATGTTAACACTTTTTCCCTCCTTTCTCATTTTATTCAATGGATTATACTTATTACTCTCATTATTTATTTCAGTGTTCAAATTTTCATAATCTGGAGTGAAACTCATCATTGTGAAACTTTTTTCATTTTTGGCATATTGTTATTTTTTATTACATTCTCACTTTCTGGCAATCAAAATACACCTTGTACCTTGTAAATGTGCAGAACTATCATGTATTGATTTTTAAAAATGTCCCAGTTTCTAGAACTGAAATAAATCCTTTCTCCAAGAGGCTAAGACTTCTCTCAGAAGGACATTTTATCTGGAAACCAAGATATGAGTATGCCTATTGCTATTGGGGGATCCCGTTCGTTTTTTCTCTACATCAAATTAAACCTGGCTTGAAGTTTCCCTGATTAGATTTGAGAAAAATCATCTTTCGTTTATTTAGTGAACTTCGGTTATTTTCTCTTCTTCAATGGGCTCTTACCCTGGGGCTCATGCAGCCTGGAGCACAGAAGGAGAGCCCTGTGGCTCCTGTCACCGTGGTCACTGCTCTTCTTCCTCCTTGTGCAGACCCAAGTGGCCCAGCCCATCAGGCTGCTGCACTAGCAGCCTCAGTGCCCCGTGCTGAGCTGAGCTCTGGAGACCTCTGCTGAGGTTTTCATGCTGGGGTCCCAGGCCCAGTGCATACACACCCATGCTGCTGTACCCACCCTGGGCTGCTGCGTGAGGGTAGGATCCAAACCCCTGGGTCTTGCTAGGTTTGTTCCTAGGGATTTTTAGCAGGCAAAGCAAGGGGGAAAATATGTACACTCCTATATACATATACACATATATGCATCTATATGTGCACATTTATCTATCAAAACCATGACTTCATTCTAAATCTCACAAAGGACAGTCAGTTCCACGCTAACACACGACGATTTATTCTCATCGTTTTCCTGTCCATACCTTTCCAGTTGTTAAAACTCTCAATAATCTAATTATTAGCTCAATCCTAAGAATTAGTCATCATGAAACTATGAAAAACAAACTAGACAGAACAATTCAAATTGAGTTAAAATTTCCTTTTTTCTTTAACCTGAGGGGATACACTTTGTTCAAAAGTTATTTGGATTACTTCTTTCATTGTTTGAGTGTGATTGTTACTCAATTGAAATAAAATTATGCTCATTTGTTTCTCTTTGTATTATATTTTAGTTCTAATTGTTTCCATTCTTCTTGCATTGTTTTGCTGATATTTTTGTGGTGTTGTTTTGCTTTGTGTATCAAAAAAATAATTAATCTAGCTCCAAATGTCAAAACTCTACAAAAAGGTTTATTCAGAGAAATATACTTCATCTCTATCACCTAGTCCCTCTAGGTAAACAATTTCAATAATTTCTGCATATTTTTCCTGTTTTTCTATTTTATAAAGATAAGCATGTGTGTGTGTGTGTGTGTGTGTGTATGTGTGTATTAATATCTGTATTTAGTATATATATGTTAAGTAAATTAATTAAACATATTTAATAAATGTAATTATAATTCAAATAATTAAATATATTTAATAAACATAATACATACTATACATTACTTTTAAATTATTATTTTAATAGTAATTATTTAATTTATTAAATAGATACTTGAAATATTTATTAGATTATATTTAAATTATTATTGTATTTATTATCCAATATATAATAAACATATATTAAATATATAATTAATGTGTATTTATTATTATATACTTAATACATATATTTAATTGATATATACATTTTAAAAAAATCTTTGCTTTTGCCATTTAACAATCTATTGTGGATATCATTCCATTTGAGTTCATAGAGATATTCCTTAATCTTTATTAGATCTACATATTTTATTGACACATATGTCACAATTTATTCAAATACTTTCCCATGTGTATAGACATTTATGTTGGTTCCAGTATTTGCCACACAAAAGTTTGATATTTTATTTTTATGCAGTCAAATCTGTTAATTTCATTGCTCCTGGGTTTTGAATCTTGTACTTTGATTGGATCACTTTATTTCTATCTCCAGCTATCTGATCCACTTACAGCAGAGTTTCTTAACTCTGATGCTACTAACATTTGAGGCAAGATGATTCTTTGTTGTAGGGCTTATCCTGAGCATTATATTTATAGAACTTTATCAGTGTCTCCAGCCTTTACCCATAAGAAGGGAGTATCATCCCTCAATTACAAAAATGTCTCCAGATATCATCATGTCCCTATGGAGGAAGACAGACAAAATTGAGCACATGAGAGCCACTCATTGAGAGTAAATGTCTAGAAGGATAAGTAGTTCAGTGTGACTTTTCCTTTCCAAAGGTTTTTCTTTTTTCCTTTTTTTTTTGTTTTGCTTATTTATATAGTTGAATGCAAAGCTTTACTAGTATTTTGTATAGAAATTCTGTTAAATTTATAATTAACTAACCTAGAAACAACCAACATGGAAAATTAAAATAGCTTACTTTAAAATGTAACTGCAAATAAATGTAATGAATACCAATGATACTAAGTTTAAATATAATAAATAAAACCAAATTTAATGTGAACCAATAAAACAGGTAGTAGTGATTTAATTGAATAACAGAGATGTATACCTGAAAATAAGTTCTTTGATTAGAAGAATAAAATGGTTTTTACTGACAATAAAGAAACCTTAGATTTAAGGAAAAACTTACAACCTCCATGAGACATTTTTGATATCAAACAGTACTGTAAATTCCATATTTTGTGTACCTGTTCCTATAAAATATTTGTATGTATACATATATTGCAGTGAGAGCCATATTATCTGGTAGAAAAGAAAAATTTCTAAACAAAATTGTGCGATTCTCCTTATAGTTTGATTTTAATAAGCCAGCTGAAGAATTTTCTGGAATCGATGCTACAGGGTCAAGTTATTCAATAAAATCTATAAAATCATGAGGAAGGGATGAGGTTTTATAATCAGGTTGGCTTTTACTTACAGAAGTAAATGCTTATTATGATATTTATATCAAATTTTTCAATAGTCTCAAGTCCAAAATACATTCAGAAAGTCATACCAAAATGTATTCAGTTTGTTCTGACAGTAAAGAGGATGAAATTTATCAAAACCAATTGTTTATTCTCTTAGCATCAATTTGGCAGTTATCAGAATGATTATTTATTTATTTATATACTTACTGAGACAGGGTTTCACTCTGTCACCCAGGCTAAAGTGCAGTGGTGCCATCTTGGCTCACTGCAATTTTCGCCTCCTGGGTTCAAGTGATTCTCCAAGTACCAGGGATCACAAGTGTGTGCCATCGTGCTCTGTTAATTTTTATATTTTTAATAGAGGCAGGGTTTCGCTATGTTGCTAAGGCTGGTCTTGAACTCTTGGCCTCAAGTGATCCACCCACCTTGGCCTCCCAAATTGTTGGGATTACAAGCGTGAGTCACTGGGCCAGCCTCAGAATTATTTTATTCCTGTAATATCACCTTATAAACACAAATTTAAGTCATTCAAATATTCTAACAAGATGTGCTGGAAATTGCCAACTTGCAAAAACCATCTGCCATGGTCAAGTTTATATGCAACTTATATCCATTGAGAATGTTTCCACAAAGGAAGCAGTAACCTTCTACATAAGCCAGTTGCTTGTAGACACTGTGATCTTTTCAGAAAGCTGACATAGCCTCTGTTAAAAAAGTGTCTTGCCTTTCTTCTTATTAATAGATGTACATAGACGAGCAAAGACTTGTATGTGTCTCCACAATTCTCTAGGGAGAATTGTGGTCTTACATCCAGTTCATAAACATATTATATTTATAGTGAAGTCAATACTAAGTTCAGAATTTTCTACTTCAAGTATGTGATTTGTTTGCTACCAAATATCTTTATTGACTTTTTAAAATTTTTGGTAACTGATTCAAAAAACAAAAGATTAAAGGAGTTCACAGTATCGGTGCATTTATCAATTTTTTACTGAGACATATTAACTTTGTTATACTTGTAATAAAAAAATTGTTACTTTTCATTTGTGATGAGAACTATAACTCCACAACCAGCTGTGTCAAGGGGAGCAAAATCAATCATTTTGCAAGCTTTGACCTTTATTACTTTGACCATTAAGAGCAGGTAAAACAAATGTCTCATAAATTATTTCACTAACTTCTTTATTATTCAATAAATGAAATTTCCAGGGCTTTCATGTTTTCAACCTCTGTCCATCTTCTGGTAAGTTTATAAGATCCACTTACTTTGCTTCAAACTTTGTGAGTTTTGCATTGTGTTCTTTCTGCATCTCCAAATAACATTTGAGGATGGTCTATTTCCAGAAATTGTATTTGCAAATATTTAAACATACCGGATAGATTTCATACCATTACTCATTTTTAAAACACTTCAAATAAGCCCCATCATATTACCTGAGGTTTTTAAAAATTTTTTAAATTGTGCTGGAACTTTTACAACAATAGCAGATATTTAAGAAAGCGTTCATCTGTCTCTCCACATATTTGTATAAAGATAGAGGAATTAATTTGTTAGATTCAAGAAGTGATTTAAAAAAAAAACTTTTCTTTTGACATTTTTAAAATCCAGTATTCAAACACTAATTTATACAGCGTTCAGAAGAAAAAAAAGGGCAGGAATAGAAGTAGGGAGGAAGAAAGAGGGCAAGGGAGGTAAGAGTGCATGATTGAACCTGATTCACAATTTCTGCATACACAGACTTTGACCATTGAAATACTGCTGAATTCCATAGGCAAGTCGTTGATATGTGGCAGAAAGGAATACAGCAAGGAATAAAAAAATATATTATTTGTGAATGCATACTAGTGACCCATAACCTCCTTTCTAGCTATACTTCCTAAGAACTACGCAGAAACTTAGATGATTGCAGGTGAGTAAGGTAAGGTTCATGTGTTAAATAATTTTGTTAAAATTCCTTCAGCTGGAGAAAGCATGGGTTGTTTTGAATTCAAGCGTGACTTCACAAACATGCTTATGCCCTAATTCATTTAAGAAACATTCCTTATTCCCAGTTATGTAGGGTGGTTAAGAAATAGTAATAAGTTTAGGCATGTAGCAAAAAATTGTACAAACCTCAAGGTAAAAAGTAATTCTAATTTCTACTGATATATATATGTATATATACACATATATATACATATATATGTATATATATGTGTGTGTATATAATATATAATATGTGAATATATATATATATATATATATATATATATATATATATATATATATATAAATGCCTTTTTAGGTCATTAAAAAAATAAAAACAACACCAAGTCAACTCTTATGGCTAATTTGCACATAATTCTAGTAATGTAAGCCCTTGTGGTTCAGAAAAAAAAAGAAGAATGTAAAAAGTAATTCTAGTTTCTACTGCTATATATATATATGTATATATATATATATATACATATATATATGTATGTGTGTATATAATATATAATATGTGCATATATATATATATATATATATATAAAATGCTTTTTTAGGTCATTAAAAAAAAAAAACTAACACCAAGCCAACTCTTATGGCTAATTTGCACATAATTGTAGTAATGTAAGCCCTTGTGGTTCAGAAAAAAAAGAGAAGAATGTGCACTAACTCTTCCGAGCAACAAAAGTATTTTGAAGCTTCTCCCTGGTTGCACTTTTCTCATTTCCCCCTAAGAAATAGTTGGAACTACAAAACTCCCTTTACTATTACTGTAGGATGCTGAGAAAAGATAAACTGGTGGAGAATGTGTGGAAGGAGTGCAATGTCTGCTGGAGGCTGCTGCTAAGTCCGAGCTGCACAGCGCTCACGATTGGGTCCTTCCTGAGCTTCTTCCAGTCCGAGGACATTATACATTGCTCCTGCAGACAACTGCATCATAATGAGTGTCCTCGGGGTGGTGGTAGCCTATGTTCCCCCTAATTTCCCGTTTTATCTTTTCCTCCATTTCTTTGGTCTCTGACTCCTGTGGCGTTATAGGGACCTACCTCAGATACTTGTTTATTTTCAAGCACTATTTCTTTGTAAAAAAAAAAATGCAGTTGGACTATGGAAAGCTGGGCAGAGGCCATCACAGTCTTAATGCAAGTGAATAAGCCGGCCCTGCGGTACAGGAATCCTAAAGCCAGACCCTAAAATAGTTAGTCTGTTCTGTCCAGAATCATGGTGAAATGATTTAATTTTATGGGGGGGGGGCGGGCAGGAGTATTCCATATAATTTGCTTAAAATAATTATGACAATCTTGACCCATTTCCTTATCTATCAGAATTATTCTGGTCCTTTAAGTGCTGCTTCAAGGCGCAGCTCTTACAGAAGCATTCCTAGTGTAATTCACGTCAGTTTCCCCTTGAATGCATCAGGATGACATTAGTATGTGCACAAGCATTCACAGATAGTTACCAACTATATCATGGAAAAAAATAAACTGAAAATAACAAAATAAATGAAATAACAAACAAGCAAATTCTGTCTCATCATTTTAACAAGTGTCCGAATAGTTTTTTCTTTAGCGCATATCTGATTATTGCATGGGAAGTTCATATTTAACCGCTTACTTTTTGTATATCAACATGAATCCCCTCCAGGTAAGAAAACACTGTTGGCAGATGTATAGTTCCCATATTCAACCCATGTCAGCCACCATGGGTGGCCCCAATCTATCTTTTCCTGGATTTTTTTTTTTTTTTTTTTAGATACCTGCCAGTGTCTGCCGAACACAGAGCAAACCTACCAAGATTCCTAGTCTCCTGGAAGACCCCAACACTGAGCCTCAGATGAGAGAAAATATCCTACATTCCCCTATCCATTGTAAGGGAGACTGGAACTGACCACACATCACACACTAACAACCCTTCTAAGAAATCCTCTCCATTTTCAAATAATTGTCAAGGAAACTGTTGAGTCCAGGGCCATGTGCTGTCCACATTTTTTCTAAATCATGCATAGCTGGTCCAGCATGACAGTGGGAAATTGGAGCATTGCCAACTGTGGTCAGTTCTGTTTTCTTAAATCCAACGCAGCTCAAAGACACAACGTGCTATTGTTCACATCCTGTTACATGCAGAGAGTTGTTTCCCTCATTTGAATCATTATTTGGGAAATAATTTCAATGGCATGATTATATGAATATTCACGAACATTTTTGTGACTCATAAACTCCTCTATATCTCATTTGACTACCTCTGTTTTCCTCAACTCCTCGCAGCTGGGCTTCGCACTGCCTCCCATCAATAAACCAATGCTGTCTGAGGCAGCCTGGCACCTGTGAGCATCACGGGTTGGGATATTTGCAAGGACTTAACAGGCTCCACTGAGCATGTCACACAAGGCTGTTGAGTAAGAGCCCTGGTTGCTGCCCAGGAGCCCCTGCCTTTAAATAAGAGCCCTGAGTCTCTGGGTCCAGCCACCAAGATCTGTGAAGGGAATGTGGGCTCCTGGAGAGCTCAAGGCAGAAGTTCCAGTGAGGTTTAGTGCCCCTCTGTTCAAAGAGTCAAGTGAGGAAGGCTCAGCAGTTATGCAGATGAAGACAACACCCGAAAGCAAACTGGACTTAAGGGCTTCCGGGAGGATTTTGGACATGAAATAGCATATCGTGGATACCACTACCTTATCATTGTCAGTGTCAAACAAGACACCCAGCTGTCATCAGAGATAAAATTAGACTTTTCTGTCAAGCTATAAATCAACTTTTTTCTTACACAACATTTCTCAAGTTTCAATTAGTGTTGAGTTTGAATCTTTAGGCTTCAGACAGTAATAGGAAAAATCAACTCTGTTTTTCCTTCTCACTACTCATGCCACTCACTATTTTACTTCTGACACCAAACTGCATAGTAGGAAAAAACAAAACTACGCTCCTTCTAGTCTCCCTCAATACGGAACCTTTCTGATTACCAAAATGTGTGTGTTCCCAAACCAACCAAGTCTCTAGCATCAGCTGGGTGTCCTGGAATTCAGTTCAATTCTGACACTATCTACCTGGAAGTAGCATCTGCCCCCAGGCCAAGGATGCAGTCCAGCCTTCCACTTCAGATGCCAATCCCAAGCTCAGGCCTCTGGTAATTTGGAAAAACTGGCAATCAACTGGGGTTTCCACAACCCCTTCTTCGTGTTTGATCATTTGCTAGCATGGCTCACAGAACTCAGGGAAACTCTTCCTTACATCTATCAGATTATTACTTGATAAAGGAAATATAAAAGGATACTTATGAGTGGCTAAATGAAGAGGTACTTAAGGCAAGGTCTGGAAATGTGCTCTGCAGTCCCCACTGAGTCGGGGTGCGTCACCCTCCTGGCAGATGGATGTATTCACCTACCGAGAAACTCTCCAACCCCAAAGTTTAGTAAGATTTGTGGAGGAATACTCATGTTGGCATGATTTGTTACTATTAACTCCATTTTCAGCCCCCTTCTCTTGCTAGAGGATGGAGGTTAGAGTTTGAAGCTCCAAGCTTCTAATCATGGTCTGGTCTTTCTGGGAACCAACTTCCACCCGGGAGCCCACTAAGAGTTGTCCCATTAGAACAAAAGACACTTCTATCACCCAAGAAATTCCAAGGGTTCAAAAGTTCTAATGGTTCGAAAGAGCGCACCAAGAGTTGTGTTATTTTAAAAAATTTAAAAAGACATTCCTATTACCCAAGAAATTACAAGGTTCTGTGTCAGGAATCCGGGTCAGAGACACAATGTTAGGACAAAAGATGATCCTAGTACCCTCACTGCTCAGGAAACTACAAGGGTTTTAGGAGGTTTGTAACCTGGAAAGGGGGATAAAGACCAAATATCTATTTCCTATTCTAGCACAATATCACCACTTGACTTCTGTGTCTATTTAAAATAAAAGCAGATGTACACCTTCCTGAGTATATTCGCAGCAGGTATGCCCTGGGTAGTCATTACCCAGGGAGATCTAGAGTTACAACCTCCTCTTTTTATCTCTTCATCCTCCCACCATCATTTTGATTAGAAAGCCTGAGCCTGATGAGCTTCTTGGCCTGATATGTTATTCTTCCTCTTCCTCAGATCCCAGAAAAGGATCAGATTCCAAGGGAGACCTCTCATGACTCCTCCTTGATTTCCAAGTGTGACTGCTTCAAGCCTCACAGGATAATACACTTTCGCCATGCTACGTTTCTGGTTAAGGCTCAGTAGATACTATCTCTACTTTTAAGAAGTTTGAAGAAGTTGAATATAGTCTCTCTGTCTCTCTTTTTTTCTTCTTTTTTTTTTTTTTTTTGATGAAGTCTCACTCTGTTGCCCAGGCTGGAGTGCAGTGGCGTGATCTCAGCTCACTGCAACCTCCGCCTCCTGGGTCTAAGCAATTCTTCTGCCTCAGCTTCCCAAGTAGCTAAGATTACAGGCACGCACCACCACACCTGGCTAATTTTTGTATTTTTAGTAGAGGTGGGGTTTCACCATATTGGCCAGGCTGGTCTCGAACTCTTGATGTTGTGATCTGCCAACCTCAGCCCCCCAAAGTGCTGGGATTACAGGCATGAGGCACCATACCCTGACAAATATAGTCTCTTTTGAAGAATTTACATCATGAAAGTAATTATAAATCATGTTTTAAATTTTATTTTAAGAAGTTATACAATAATGTCCTAAATATTGTTGAAGTAAGTTTACCCTAAAGCTTCCCTCTACATATTTTAAGGTTGATCTATTATAGGTTCTTTCATACATTGGAGACTGTAACCTAACTGGATGTGTAAACAGACTGGAACCTACTCTTGTATCAATCACAGAGTTTTGACTAATGGCAAACCAAATGTTCAAACTGTGTTAGAATGAGGAAAACATCTAGCTGAAACCATCTGGCTGTTTCTGTACCACACTTCCATTTTCTTATGTCACTTTCCTTTTCCTGGCCATACATTGTCGCTGACTGTGTGGCAGTATCAGAGTCGTTCTGAACCTATTACGACCGAGTCGGGAGGCCGATCTATCTGCAGATTGTTCTTTGTTCTGTTACACACCGTTACATTTAATTTGTCTCAAGCTTTTCTTTTAACAATATGAGCATGTATGCAGATTCACGATGGAAGGAGAAAGAAACTGTCGGGAGGGTTAACAGGATTGTAATAATCTACTATACGTTTGACTTTTACTTTTCTCTCAGCCAAAGTGAAGAAGATATACCTGACAAGTGACATAGGCCACATTTCAGCTACAAAGCAACACGTTAGTTCATCAGAAGTATAAAAGTCTTTCTGATGCTGCTAGAATTGTCTGATATGAAAATTTGCACCAAAGGTACTAATAAAATGCCCTTCATGATATTATTTAGAAATCACATAGATTCTGAATTTTCTGGACCACTCTTTGAATGATTCTAGATGAAACTTAAAGGCATATCATTAAAGTATAGTTCAGTAAAGACGCTTCTATGGGGGTTAAGATTATATGGTCCAAGGTTATGACTTTCCAATAGTCTAACTTAATCAAATGATAGAATTGAGAAGATAGATTAGAAGATAGTTTGAAAATGTATTAGACTATCTTGCGTAAATAGCACTAATGTCTGTTTGGTACAGAAATATTTTAGGTGCATTTTTAATATTGTCAACAGAACACCATGTGGCCTTTTCTGTATAATACAATGAGGGCATTCAAGAAATTTGTTTGACACATATGATGGCTACAGAGACATACATGTAAATATATATATACCCACATGCACATACACTTGAATTGCATGACAAATTTTAAATTATTTATCTTTTTCTCTTTTTCAAAATGCTATATCTAAAAATATAATAAAACAATGTAAGAGATAGTGCAGATATTTGTTGTGGTCTAGCATATAAATGGCTCCAGCACAACACCTACTAGTGAGGTGGAATGTACAATGTACCGTGGGAACACAGAGTAAAAAGCAACAAAATAAACAGGGTAGGCACTACATATTTCTTGGGGAGGCAATGTTTGAATGAGATCTTGAAGGACAAGTAAATGTTGATGCAGCATTGCCATCAGAGAGAAGTGCCTGGAAGATGGCAGAAAGTCAGAAGACAGCACAACAAGACGGGGAGCAGCTTCCATCCTGGAAGTGGGAAGGCACATGGCAGAGGGCTGAGGAATGGGCAAGGTGAACAGAGGCGCACACAGGCTGGAGAGCTGTTATTGTGTCTATCAGACTAATGGGAGTAGGTGGAAGAGCTTTTGAAAAAGGAGAATAGGAAAGCTGTGATTAATCATGTGACTATGAATTTTAGACAAACAGCAGCAGTGAGGGCTGGGTAAAAAAGTTGGCAGACCATAGAAGAAGATGAGTTAGGCCACCTTGAATGACCATGGAAGATGAGTTAGCTACGAAGCATCACAGAGAGTGAGGATGCACACCACCCCGTGACTGCACCCCCATCCTTCCTGCCCTACTGCGTATTTCTCTGTTCTTCTCATCACGCATTGGCAGCTAGCTCTCTCACCGCTTCCAGTCTCTGTCAGTATTTTAGACCTCCTAGGCTAGCCCATGATTTTCCTTGTGTGTATTTCTCTACCCTTGGGTCATCTTTTTTCTTCGTCTTTTCCAGAACTCCTAAATGATGAGTCCAGGAGGTCTCAACTTTAACCACAATCTACAACCAATACTAAAATTAAATTAAACTTGTAAACATAAGTAACCCAATCACATTCAAAATGTCTTAGTTATTTCATCCTAATGAAAATCAAAGTCATATTTACTTTAATTTTGATTTAACTCTAGTTGAAGCTACAAAACCTAAACACCAAACAGTAAGTTAGAACTCTAATGAACTCTAAATTAAAACCCCATTTAGAAAATGAGGTTCAGAGACTTTAAGCATTAATTTTCAAAGAAACATGAAAACTGAAATATTTTGAACCTGCCCACCAAGCCCATTTATATCTTCATCAAGTTTATTGGGTTTCTAGAGAGTTAAGGAGTTGACACATTTACAATTTGGATAACTGACTATATTCCTGTAATTTAACTATCTAGAAATGGTGAACATTTCATTTTACTTTGACATTTCTGGAAAACATCAGCAATGGATGACTCTGCATGTAAATGTTATTAAAAAGTGCCAAACATATTCTCTTTTTACAGCTATCTCTAAAACTATGCTTAAATTAGTGAACTCCACATACTCAACCTGATTTATTAACTTGTTACCCTTTACGTAGGAACTGGTAGATTGATTCCTACCCAAATAACTAATTACTACCCAGTAAACTTTTCTTTGTCTCTTCCAACATTCACAACATTTGGCAGTGGAGTTAATTGGAAGAGAAATCGTTATTTTATGCATTTTTTGTGGAAACAATAAAAGGCCACTGAATAGCGTTACACAAAGGATCTTTGCGGCTGTAGATCGTGTTGTGAGAGTGATATTTACCCAGTGCTGCAGATGGTTTTAAATGATAGGCTTTTAGGTTTTCATTTGGAATAACAATGACAAGAAGACTACTGATGTTATTTTTGTATTAAAGCACTTGCACATATCAGTAAGTGAAGAATTTGAACTTTGGAGCTTATTGATGTTAAAATGTATTATACAATGATCCATACATCAATGAATTAGACAATAAGACCAATCTGTTCATAACAAACACATTCACTTGGAAGACTATTAGTTGCATAGAGCATAAGAGTCTTTTTAAAATTAAATAGAAATAAAAGTTTCATTTTTTTAAATTTTGGTTCAGAAAATCTCTGATTGAAAGCCATTTTTAAGATTAAAGCATCTGAGATCTCCTTTGAAGTTATATTCATCTGTAACAATAGTCACTAAGGAAGCCTTATCTTTCTAATTCTTCCACTTACTATGTTTGCTGTATCCTCATGCTCCAAGCTTCAGCTGTGCTAGTGATAAAATCTTTCTGCAAGACAAAACCCTGCAGAATGTGACCACAGACCTCCCTCACAGCTGACATTGATTTGCTTTTGGTGTTTATCTGACAATTATCAGATCTACTGTCTTAGCTAACAATGAAAATCCTTAAAGCTATAATTTACCCTTTACCATGGATTTAAAACTAGAACAACCTGCATCAAGTGCACTGGAAATTATCTTGCATGATTACAAAAAAAAAAAAGAAGGAAAGAAAAGAAAAAAATCACAGGCACACATTCATAGCAATTTAACTGTTTTTTGTAGTATTGTTACACTATTCTTAGACATTCTTACAACCAAATTCTGAAAAGAAACAGGCATTTTCACATGTAACAATATGATTTATTCAAGAATGTTGAACTGGTTGACCATTTTCATTTAAAATTATTTTAATGAACTCAATTCTGTTCTCAAAGATCAGTATAAAAAACCAAAACATTTGAAAGAGTACAATCGCATCTTTAAAACAATATGACAATGAAAATAAAATTTTGGATAGAAATATGGAATACATAGGTTGTCTTTTTCTATTGGTCTTAATTTTAATTATTAACTATTTATATGAACTTTAGAACTGAATTAAAACAAGCAGGCAATTCAGTAGAAAGCAATAGTTATGTGATTGCATAATTACTGACTTTTTATAAGCCATGATTCTCAGGTCTGAGTTCGTGTGTACATGCACAATGCCAGAAGGAACATTTTTTATTCCAGGCAAAACCAAAATAAGTTATATTAAACAGTAGCCCATTAGAAATTAAAGAAGGAAGGAAAATTCATAAAGTTCACACACTTGAGAAGGGATTTCCAACAGATTCATAGAAGAGACATGCCTTCTTATTGGTGAAACACCCTGACGTTTCATGGACAAGGTTAGGGATTTGGCCTGGGTTACCTGTTACTGAAGAAAGCATTTTTGGATTTATCAGTGTAGCTGCAGCAAGGCCCAGATCTGGGCAAGATTTTGTACTGAGGACCTCCAATGACCCCTAGAACCTAATGAAGACCTGTCCATGAAAAAGTTTTCCCATAGATTAAGACAAAAACATCATCACATTATCAATAGGGGAAGGGGGTTAGGAACTCTGACAATTTTCATCAGTAAACCAAAGGAAATGTGTTGGAAGCAATGGAAGGATTTGAATTCCATCCAGAAAACAATGGAATCTCTTTCTGGAAGGATTTGAAATCTTGATCTCTTGTCTTGGGTGGTGTAATGAAGCATTGCTCCTTTTTTGGCTGACGTGATACCTACCCAAAATTATCAGCTTGCATCTTCTGTCAGCAATAGTTCTTAGTTCTTAGGCAACATGAGAATAAAAGTGGCCATGGCTTCCCAAGCAAGAACATTAATATGTTTTTTTTTTTTCTTTTTCTTTCTTACTTTTTTTTTTTTTAAATAGAGATAGGGTGTCACCATGTTGGCCAGGCTGATCTTGAACTCCTGACCTCAGGTGATCCACCCATCTCAGCCTCCCAAAGTGTTGGGATTACAGGGGTAAGCCATTACACCCGACCTAATATGGATTTTATAAGACCCTGTGTTTTTAGGATTTCCCCCTCCTTTCTTGAAACTCCCCTGTACCTACAGTTGGCCTATATATGCACAGGTTCTGCATGCACGGACTCAATCAACCAGGGATCGAAAAGAGTTTAAAAAAATGGATGACTGCATCTGAATTGAACACTGATAATTAACTGAACAATTTGAAAACAAAGGTCCAGTGGAAATAAGAGAGTAATGACTCGTGTTGAAGGGCATAATAAATAATTAAATGACTTAAATTTATTTGTATCAGTAATAACCAATTAAAATCACAGAAGCAGAAGAAATAACAGTAGCAGCAAGATATAACATACACATAGTTAACAAGAAATTCGCAGACATTTTATTAGTAAAATTGAACAATTTTCCTTAAGGCATAGAGGAAAACTTGAATGAGTAGAGACAGACCTTTTTACTGGTGAAAACGAGAAGGAAACCCAGGGGTTGTAGGAACCGCAGGATGAAAGTATCCTGCATTCCTAATGCCCAAGTAGAGCATAGCACCTCTGACCACAGGAACATTCACCTGGAGGATGATAGGAAAATCGTAAAACTTCTTGGGACTTCAAATACTAAATTTTGGTGGTTAATCTATTATTGTGGTTTCCCCTTTCTGCTCCAACAAATACAGATTCTTTCCTATATTTATGTAATTGGATATTTTTGACATCATTAATGTGTTCCATGTAAATTTTCACATTGATTTTGCTGAGATTTAAGTCACATAACTTCTTAATTTATTCTTCAACTAATATCTCCCCATCCAATTGTATTTGAAAGATGTTTATCTTCTAACCATGGAAAATATATTTTTTGACTGGAACATATCCGTCATCTGCCTTACTGATTTTTTTCTCACTGTCTTACTTGTTGGTGTATTTTCATTTTTGGTTTGTTTTGTTTCTCAGATATGATCAACAATAAAGGATTTTTCATTATTTAAAATACCCTTAAAAGACAAAAAACATTTGTCTAGTTTTCTCCAGAGGATACTACCTCAAGTTTCTCACAGATTCATGTCCTCTTGCTGATTGCTAAATAGAAACCTAATAAAACATTTTTATGTTATGACATAATAAAAGTTTACCTATAGTCTTTCTCTAATAACCCTTCACCAAAAAGGAGAAATCTCACTCTTGATATTTATATATATATATATATTTTTTTTTTTGGAGACAAGAGTCTCGCTGTATCGCCAGGCTGGAGTGCAGTGGCGCGATCCCGGCTCACTGCAACTTCTGTTTTCCGGGTTCAAGCAATTCTCCTGCCTCAGCCTCCC
>PVKP010004182.1:0-100346 GCA_004027715.1 Plecturocebus donacophilus | reverse complement strand
CCCCTATTTCCCCCCAACATACCCCAGCGTATAGTGCTCCCCTCCCTGTGTTCATGTGTTCTCATTGTTCAACACCCGCCTATGAGTGAGAACATGCGGTGTTTGATTTTGTGTTCTTGTGTCAGTTTGCTGAGAATGATGGTTTCCAGGTTCATCCATGTCCCTACAAAGGACACAAACTCATCGTTTTTGATGGCTGGACTTTTTTGGTTGGTAGGCTATTAATTGCTGCCTCAATTTCAGCCCTTGTTATTAGTCTATTCAAGGTTTCAACTTCTCCCTGGTTTATTTAGTCTTGGGAGGGTGCAAGTGTCCAGGAATTTATCCATGTCTTCCAGATTTACGGTTTTATGTGCATAGAGTTGTTTGTAGTACTCTCTGATGCTAGTTTGTATTTCTGTGGAATTGGTGGCGATATCCCCTTTATCATTTTTATTACATCTATTTAATTCTTGTCTCTTTTATTCATTTGGATAGCAATCTATTTTGTTGATCTTTTCAAAAAACTAGCTTCTGGATTTATTGATTTTTTTGAAGAGTTTTTTGTGTCTCTGTCTCCTTCAGTTCTGCTCTGATCTTAGTTATTTCTTGTCTTCTGCTAGCTTTTGAGATTTTTTTATTTTGTTTCTCTAGCTCTTCTAATTTTGATGATAGGATGTCTATTTTAGACTTTTCCTCGCTTCTCATGTGAGTGTTTATTGCTATAAATTTCCCTCCAGACACTGCTTTAAATGTGTACGTTGTGTCTTTGTTCTCATTGGTTTTGCAGAACATCTTTATTTCTGCCTTCCTTCATTGTTTATCCAGTCGACATTCAGGAGCCAGTTGTTCAGTTTCCATGAAGTTGTGTGGTTTTTAGTGAGCTTCTTATTCCTGAGTTCTAATTTGTTTGTACTGTGATCTGAGAGACTTTTTGTTATGATTTCCATTCTTTTTTGTTTGCTGAGGAGTGATTTACTTAAATTATGTGGTCAATTTTAGAGTAGGTGTGATGTGGGGCTTAGAAGAATGTATATTCTGTGGATTTGGGGTGGAAAGTTCTGTAGATGTCTATTAGGTCCACTTGGTCCAGATCTGAGTTCAAGTCCTGGATATCCTTGTCAATTTTCTGTCTCGTTGATCTGTCTATATTGACAGTGGAGTGTTAAAGTCTCCACTATTATTGTGCAGGAGTCTAAGTCTCTTTGGAGGCCATTAAGAACTCAATTTATGTATCTGGGTGCTCCTGTATTGGAGTGCATATATATTTAGGATAGTTAACTCTTCTGTTTCATTGATCACTTTACCCTTATGTAATGCCCTTCTTTGTCTCTTGATCTTTGTTGGTTTAAAGTCTGCTTTAGCAGATACTAGGATTGTAACCCCTGCTTTCTTTTTGCTCTCCATTTGCTTGGTAAATCTTCCATTCCTTTATTTTGAGTCTATGTGTGTCTTTGCATGTGAACTGGGTCTCCTGAGTACAGCACACCGACAGGTCTTGAATTTTATCAAGTTTGCCAGTATGTGTCTTTTAATTGGGGTATTTAGGTCATTTACATTTAAAGTTAATATTGTTATGTGTGTATTTGATCCTGCCATTTGTTACTGGCTAGTTGTGTTGCCTGTTAGTTGATGCAGTTTCTCCATTATGTCATTGGTCTTTAACATTTGGTTTGTTTTTGGAGTGGCTGGTACTGAGTGTTCCTTTCCCTGTTTACTGCTTCCTTCAGGAGCTCTTGTAAGGCGGGTCTGGTGGCGATGAAATCTCTCAGTAATTGCTTTTCCATAAAGGATTTTCTCCTTCACTTATGATGCTTAGTTTGGCTTGATATGAAATTCTGGGTTGAAAGTTCTTTTCTTTAAGGATGTTTAATATTTGTCCCCACTCTCTTCTGGCTTGTAGAGTTTCTGCAGAGAGATCCGCTGTGAGTCTGATGAGCTTCCCTTTGTGGGTGACTTGACCTTTCTCTCTGGCTGCCCTTAGCATTTTTTCCTTCATTTAAACCCTGGTGAATCTGATGATTATGTGTCTTGGGGTTGCTCTTCTTGAGGAGTATCTTTGTGGTGTTCTCTGCATTTCTTACATTTGAATGTTGGCTGCCTTGCTAGGTTGGGAAAGTTCTCCTGGATAATATCCTGAAGAGTGTTTTCCAGCTTGTATTCATTCTCCCCATCATCTTTAGATACATTGATCAAACGTAGATTAGGTCTTTTCACATAATCCCATATTTCTTGGAGGCTTTGTTCATTTCTTTTAGCTCTTTTTTTCTAATCTTGCCTTCTCATTTTATTTCATTGATTTGAGCTTCAATCTCTGATATCCTTTCTTCTGCTTGATAAATTCAGCTATTGAAACTTGTGTATGCTTCACGAAAGTCTCATGCTATGTTTTTTAGCTCTGTCAAGTTGTTTATGTTATTCTCTAAGCTGGTTATTCCAGTTAGCATTTCATCTAAACTTTTTTCAAATTTTTAGTTTCTTTGCATTGGATTAGAACATGTTCCCTTAGCTCAGAGAAGTTTGTTATTATCCACCTTCTAAAGCCTGCTTCTGTCAATTCATCAAACTCATTCTCCATCCTGTCTTGTTCCCTTGCTGGTGAGGGGTTGTGATTCCTTGGAGGAGGAGAAGCCTCTGGTCTTTGATGATTCATTCTTTTTGCAATGGTTTCTTCTCATCTTCTTGGGTTTATCTATTTTTGATCTTTGAAGTTGGTGATTTTGGATGATGTCTCTAAGTGGACATCCTTTCTGTTGATGTTGAAGCTATTTCTTTTTGTTTTTTAGTTTTCCTTCTAACAGTCAGGCCCCTCTGTTGTGTGAGGCATTTTTTTTTTTTTTTTGGTTCTACAGGAATCAGGGAGCTGCTTGAGGAGGCAGTCTCTCCCTTTTCTGCCTGCAGAGGCACTTCTGAGTTGCCTCGGACTCAGCCCAGCTGCTGTGTAGGCTTCCTTTAGCTTTTGTTTACATAGGTGAGATTAGACCCACCTTTGCAATGGTGGACGCCCTTCTCCCCACCAAGCTCAGTCATCTGGGGTCAAGCTGGAACTGATGTGCTGGCTGTGAAACTCTCAAGTGAGAGGGTTTCAGTTTGCTGAGTTTTTTGGGGGTGGGATCTGCCAAGCTGTATCACCTGTCTCCCTGCTTTCGGCTCTCCCTCTTTCTGGGGGGCAGGTAGATCTCTCCCTCAGGCGCTCTCAGTACTAGCCAAAACCTCTGCCCAATTCTGTGCTGACAACTTGAGGTGCCAGGCTGCCAGGAACTGTCACTCAGATCTGCACTGGCAACTCGTGGAGGTTCTCAGCCCTGTGGCATTTTCCCAGACTGTGGATTGCAAAGGGCATGGGAGAAGTGCAGTATCTGAACCAGAGTGCTGAGAGGTTAAAGTCCCTGATTCTCCGGTTGGTTGCACTTCCCAGGTGTGGCAGTGCCCTTCCCTGCCTCGGTTTGTACACCCCGAGCTACACCCACTGTCCAACCAGTCCCATTGAAATGAACCTGGTACTCGGTTGGAAATGTGGACATCACTCATCTTCTGCATCTTTCTCGCTGGAAGCTGCACTCTGGAGGTGTTCCTATTCAATCATCATGGCAGAAGTCAGACATGTAACGTTTCAATCACAAACTTATAAAATCAAATTTATGAAACCATATCCCAACTTGAAAAATATAATCTTCCCAGTATAATAGCTAAACACCGTTTGTCCTCTTAGATCCTCTCCCATGATACCCTCCTTCACTTTTTCCACACAGATAACCACCATCTTGAGCTTCACCATATATTCAGACCTTAGATTTGCCTGCTGGATCATTTGCTTCCTGTTCAAGTACTTACATCTTTAGTAGTAAGGAAGCATAGTAAGTTATCTCACCTTTTGTTTATCTGGAAATTTCTTATTTAAGCATAGTACTTGAAAGATCTTTCAGTGTTCAATTCTCAGCTGACAATTACCTTGTCCTAACAATTTGAATGATTTTGCCCCTTATATTTAGTTTACATTGTTTGCAATGTAGAGCTCATAGTCAGTTTAAGTTTCTTTCATCTATATGTAGGCAATCTACTTTCTGGATGCTTTAAAAATGCTGTTATCTCACTTTCAGTTTTACTCAGCTTTTAATTCCACTTGTCATTACATTTGATATTTTTTTCAAATAAATGATTTAGCCAATTTTTTCTCTAATTATCTAAGTTAAGTTAACAGAAAAACAAATCACTCAATATAAATTTAGAAAAGAGAGTTTTATTGCTTAAGAAGAGGATTATCATCTGCAGGTGGGAAGCAGAACCTCCAGTTGAAAATTGAAGCAAGCTTTTAGAGGGAGAAATGGATAAAACAGGAATTTATGCTGAATGAGTTGGGCAAGTATCCATATTCAACAGCATATAGGAGGAGCTATGAATATTTATAAGTGGGAATTCGCAGGCATAGGTCATAAGCAAACATGCTAACATGCATCCAATGTTCACTTTGAGGTGGATACTTAACATTTAAATCTATTACAGTTGGGCCCTATACATTACAAGGTGAAGTAGGGACATGAGTGAAGGCACTCAGATGCATAACCTCTGTAAATTGGCCAGAGTCAGTCCACAATTGGTGGTCTCTTACTAGGAAAAAGTTACAGAAATAGGTCTCTTGCCAATCAAAGCTATAGTTATGGCTTGTGGAACAGGGATCCTCAGTTAGTGTCTGGTGTTTGGCATTCTGCAACTGTTCACTGTTACTTATCTCAAGGCCAGTGCTTGTTTAGCTGCTAGAGAAAAAGGAGAAAATAAAATCCTTGTGAAAATTACAACATAGTTTATTCGAAGTGTAGGCATGTGTGACTTAACTCTTGCCTGGCGTGACTATAGATAGTGCTTATAATTTGGTATCTTACTGTCATAAAAAGCCCATTCTGTCAGTCTTATGGTCTGTATTTTAATTTTAATGCTGGTCAATTGTATCTAAACTTCAAAAGAGAGAGAGCATAACAAGGCATCTGACATCTTGTCCAGTCATGACAGGGAACTCAAATTTGACCAGGGAGTGTGTCTGTTTAGTCAGTTGTGGGGCTTAGGGTATAATTTTTAGTTATCATTAACAAAGTTAATTTTTAGTTCTTTTATGAAAGATGTTCATTTTTGCCTCTCCTACTTCCCATTCTCCATAATGATAATAGTTTAATGTGAATTACATATATATATAATATATTATATTGCATATATTATATTATATATATGTGAGTATATATATGCACATAATCCTCAACTTATGATGGAGTTACAACTAAATAAACTCATTATAAGTAAAGAGTATCATTGTGAGTTGAGGTCAAGGAGTGTAATTAATACATGTTTTTTTCAAACCATCCTAAGGTCAAAAATCATGAGCCAAACCATCTGTATCAGTCTGTTTTCACACTACTATAACGAACAACCTGACTTCTATAAAGAACAACCTGAGACTGAGTAATAAGAGGTTTAATTGACTCACAGTTCTGCATGGATGGGGAGGCCTCAGGAAACTTACAATCATGGTGGAAGGTGAAGGGGAAACAAAGCATGTCTTACGTGGCAGCAGGAGAGGCAGAGAGTGAAGGGAGGAACTGCCACATACTTTTAAACCATCAGATCTCATGAGAACTCACTAACACAAGAAAAGCATGGGGAAAGCCACCCCCATGATCCAATCACCTCCCACCAGGTCCCTCCCCCAACACATGGGGATACAATTCAACATGAGATTTGGTTGGGAACACAGCCAAACCATATTACCATAATAAGTCAGGGACATCTGTATACAAATATACATAATTAATTTTAGCTTGTTCATCAAGTTTTTATACCATATTATGTTTATTAAGCATGTAATGTTTCAACTTTCTCCATTATTTAATACTGTAATTTTCCCATTTCTATACTTTTTGTTTTAATTCATGTTTCAGTTGGCTGAAATTGTTCTTGGAGGTATGTTTGAAAGAAAGATAGGTGTATTTTTCTCTGCTTTTACCTATTTCTGGTAACTTATCTGAGTATAGAATTTTTGTCAAGAATCTTCCTGAAAAACATCAATAATGCTCAATCACCGTTTGGAATTTAGTGAAGCAGAGTAGACCTGTGAGGCTGTTGTTTATAGATAAACTTTTATTTCTACCTTGAAGAAGATGAATTTTTTATGCTTGAAATTAGGCTGCAAAATTGGAGATTGTCTAGCAATTAGGAAAATAAACTAGACAGAATTTAGACAATGGAAAATCTTATGTGCCATGCCAAAGATAATTGGATATTTTTCCTTTAGGTGATGAGTCTTTATTATTTTTATTGTTGTTATGACCATCTTCACAGAATTATTATTATCAGAGCACCATTATATGTAGGAAGATCCCCAGTTTGCCATGCTGTCTGCATTAGTTAGTGCTTGCTTAATAAAAAACCATATTAATTTTGCTAAAACTACATTCACACATTTATTTAGCTTAGGAATCTGCAGGTCAGAAATTTGGGTTAATCTCAGCAGGGTGGTTGTTTTAATTTGTTCTGAAATTTGCTGATCTCAGCTTTACTCATTCAAGTTTCTGCAGTAAGCCGGTAGGTCAAAAATGACTGAGTAATTTGTAATGGCTTCAGATGGGATAGCTGGGATAACTGGGGCTTCTCTCTTGGTGGCCTGTCATCATCTAGCAGGACAGCTGGAGCTTGTTTACCTCTTGACAAGAGTTTACAGGCTTCACAAGCAGCAAGAGGGCAAGTTCCAATTTGCAAGTATTGCTTCTAGTCTATTTACATCATCTTTGCTACTGTTCCCATTGCCCAAAGAAAACCACAGGGCAAAGCCTAGAGACAGTGTCTGAAAGCAATTCCAAGGAGCGTGGGTGCAGGGAAGCATGAACAAAGTAAGACCATACTGCATCATTCTACCACACTGCCCTGCACGAACTCCAAAACACCAGAGCACCTGGCAGCAAAATTCCTTCAGGAAGGGTATGTGTGGGTGACCAGTATCCATCTAAGCCTGCTCTGGTGCTTTGCTTCAACTCTGACCTCAGGGAGTCTGCTCACAAAAGATCAATTCTTGATCTGGACTCTGTCACATTGATGAAAGTAGAAGCTCCCATTATTATTTATATATTTATATAAACATTTAATATATAAGCAAGTTTAAACCAAATGAAACATTTGTAAACTCTTCATTAAATATATTTATACCAGTTTTTTTTTTAATTTCAAATGTTTCATTGGATGAAGTTTGAAAATATTAGAATTAGTGTTTTAGGACTTCATTACATATGTTGATTTTTCACATTTAGAACCAAAAAGAAGAAATCATGATGGGGAGTAATGTTAATAGTAATAACAATTTTAGCCTGCCTCCTATATGCTGGAATCATCTTCCTTCATAAGGAGACTGAATGAGGTATCAGAGTGTACAATTCAAGATGTCAGGCATTACTTCAATTATTAATTTAATTTCATGCTAATATATAGTTAATAAAATATACATTTAAAGTTTCTGTCATTTGAATAATTGGTTCTGGTGGTTCTATTTTTGTTCAAGATTAAGAAATAAAATTTTATAAGATCTAATTTAATTTAAATGCAAAACAATATTATTCTTTAAAAATACATGTTAGATTCCACCTACCTTTAAAATACCCTTTGGATAACCTTATGAAAGGTTTATTTGTACACTGACCTAGAAGTTTCTGCCTTTTGCTTCACTGATGTCTTTCTAAACCCTGACTTAAAGTTAGTCTTTTATAACTACATGATTTCTGTTTAAATGACTTGTTCAAAACAAGTATGTGCAAAATTGAAATTAGTTTTTCCATTGCCTTACATCCTCCTGAAAAGAAAATTAGCCTAATGAGTAAGAATTAGTACAAGATGTTTCAGAACATTTGTAATACTATACAGTATGGGGACCTGGGTCCCAGTTCCTCAGGCAGTTGCTCTTAGAGTAGGGAGCTGTTCTCTCTTTATTATCTTTTGCCAGATTACCTCGGAGGCTTTAAACATTTAGTCTTTCTCTATTCTTTTCCCTTGTGCTCCTAATAATTTACTTTGGATATTTTCAATATGACACACAACTGCTGCTGATGATAATGAAAACTGTTTACCTAATTTCTCCCTGCCCTGCACTCAGAACGAACTGTGTAGAGTCAAGCTACGCAGCAGAAAACTTAGCAGGAGGCTGTAACTGGCAGAATGATGACATAGGTAAAAGGCTGGGTAAATGTGCACAAGCAAAATGTGATTAGCACAGTGTGTGTCGGTCAGACCTCAGGGAAGGAAATATTACTTCACTCTTCCCTAGCTTTGCTGCTTGGGACCAGGTGGCTGTTGGGTAAGGCTGGACATCCAAAATGGGTCCAGGCCCCCCAAAAGCAAACCTTCTTAATTAGTCATAGTTGACTGACTCAAATGAGCCAGAAGGTTAGATCAGGCCTCCTGCTTTGAATTTTGTTTTATGTTGGAGGCAGAATAGATTATAATCTTTGAATGCAATTTCTCAGGGCCCTTGTGAACACCAAGTTTCTGTTGAATTAACTCTTGTCAACTAAATTGAAATTCATTTAAGAGTTTAAGAAGTGTCTGTATTTAAAAATATAGGATAATTTTGTTGCACAATATGTATGAAGATTTACTGTGACCAGAGCAACAAAACACAGTGGACGGATTTCAAGGCAAACAAAAGAAAATTTCTCTGTTCTCAAGGTATTTTGGTTTATATCTGATAGCTTTACAAGCAGCATTTTCGACAGAGTAAGTAAAAAGTAAAGACCTGAGATAATGTGACAAGGATTTTGAAACTAGTGAGATGAAAGTTCAACAAAGCATTACAATATATTGGAGCTAACAACGAAACACATATATGTCTTTTGGTTACATTAAATTAAACAATTAAGTCACATTCTAATTCACTGTACCAGTTTCTATTTATCAGAAAAGGAAAAACAAAATTTAAGAAGACAATTGTAGGAAAAGTAATTTACAATTTTATTTCTAACAAAAACGAAACCTTAAAAACTTAACTCAAAAATCTTTCCTACTGATCTAGTATTTCTTCCATATGTCCCATTCTCTTAAATTGTATCACCAATAACAAGTTGTCTAAATCAGGGACCTGAATAATTATAGCTGATGTCTCCTTCATCTTTTCATCCCATGTCAACCAAAAACCATGTTACCATTCTAGCCAGGCCTGTACCTCCAAACTCCTCTAGCAACTACCTCTTCTCTCCAGCCCCACCATCTGATTTTCAGCCCCCATCATGTGTTACATGAATGATTGATATGGCCTCTCTATATTCGACCTCTTGACATCCCAGTCCATTTTCTGTCACTCAGCTGCCACCATGGCTTTGTAAAAAAAATCAGGTGAATTTCTATTACTTATGGGGAAAAAGTCTACACATTAAATCATGGTATATGAGAAATGATGGTAGCTTATGACAATGCACTGAGGGAGATATTTTAATAAAATTTATTCAAGATTTAAAAAGTTAATTATCTTGCCAAAGCCACACGATAAATAAGAGAAGAGCTGGTATTTGTTTAGTTGCATCTGCCTAACTGTGCAAAGTGTGTCTCTTCAGAGCAAGCCTCTGGCCTACCTTTCCTGCCTCATCCCAATCAGCAGCAGACATATCCTTTCCACTGGTATCATACTGGAATCTTACTGTCTCTCTGTATGGCCCATACATCTTGTTAGTCTGTCCCGTCACTACTCATATTTTGAAAGTGATATCAGGTGCATCTTCATTTCCTCGATTTCCTCTGAAACTCTCTTCCAAGAAAAACTATTTAATTATGCATTTGCATTCTCAGAATATTTGATTCTTGCTCTTCGCACTCTACATTGCAGAACCAGCAAGAGGGCATTGAGTTTTTCCCATTGCCGTATTTCTCTGATAAACTCTGTGTTGTCAAACCTTTCCTTGTGACCACAGCCGGAAATGGCCCTTACTTTTAAGGAATATTTCATATATCTTCCTATTGAGCAGTTTTCAGATTATATTAGAGTTAATTGATTATGTATTCATCTCAACCATTAGACTAGATGTCCTTTGAGACCTGTGACAATATGTTACCATGTTCTAATATAGATTATGTCTGATAAAATTCATATTTCATAGCATGACTTCAAAAAATGTGCATTGAATTAAATTGATATTTCTAAGAATTTGCAATGATTACTTTCACAATGTCTTATGGAAGCAAACTGAGAACGGAATTTCCTGTGAATTGCATGTAGTAATTTTATTTTGTTTTTCTTTGTAGAGCCCTTAGCAAATACAAACACAAATATATTTAATATTGATATATAGAGACACCAGTATCCCTACATTATATGTATATGTAAACACAGGTTAAAATACATTGTGGATATACATATTATATGCATGTACACATTATTTATATATACAAATCTATTCTTATTCCAGATAACTTATCAAATAGATTATAGTTAGCATGAATAATTTATTTTCCTGTTTGACATCTGCTACTTAACCAGGAATATTAGTTTTTAGAGTTATTCCAAATAAATTGGCAATCATCCATTGATGTGATTGGCTTTTTTGAAAGATTAAAAAAGCCTTATAACTAAGTAGAAAATAAATCTTCTAAAGTTTGATTCCAAGAAATGTAGTTTTGTTTGACCTGTTTACTATTGATTAGGAACTACATTCCACATTTATATATTAATTTGTAATTCATTGATAGGCAGCAAATAATTTCAATTTATTAAAGATTAAGTAAATTTTGTCCACTATAAGGGATAAATGCAAATGTTACAGTGTTATTGTCTTGTAATGTGTTAACTTGTTTTGTGTCTAACCGTGTAAATTAGTTTCAGCATTATCTTTGTCTCATTGATTTTATATGTCTCTATTTCCTTCTGAATTAGTTCTACTCTTGGGCTATTTAACTTGTTAATAAGTAAGGTAGGTAGGCAGAATAACACTCCTCCTACAAATGTTTACACTCTAGTCCCTGTAATTTGCAAATATGATATTACACGGAAAAAGGAACTTTGCAGATGTGTTTAAGATTATAGAATTTGAGATAGGGAGATTATCCTGGATTATCCAGGTGGTCCAAGATACCCACATGGGTCCTTAAAAGCAGAGAACCATTCCTAGCTATAGCCAGAAAGAAAGATTTGACAGCAGACAGTGTTTCAGAGAAATACTGCCATGGGAAGGACTCAATGCTCCCTTGCTGGTGCTGAGATATAGGGGCCTAAGAGAGATCTCACTGTGTAAAGGGTGGCCTTTACTTGACAGCCAACAGCAGCAGACAATCCCCAGGACCTGAGTTCTACCACTAAGGGAAACTGAATTCTGCCAACAACCTAAATAGGCAGGAAATGGGTCTTCCCCTAGAACCTCCAGAAAATAATGCACCTTTGCTGACTTTGTGATTTTGTTCATGTGAGACCCATGTTGGACTTCTGTCCTAAAGCAATGTCAGGTAATTAGTTTGAGTTGCTTTAAGTCAGTAAATTTGTGGTAATATCCTACAGCAGCAAGATTAAAAATACAAAGCAGTTTAAAA
The DNA here is from genome assembly GCA_004027715.1 of Plecturocebus donacophilus. Classification (NCBI taxonomy): domain Eukaryota; kingdom Metazoa; phylum Chordata; class Mammalia; order Primates; family Pitheciidae; genus Plecturocebus; species Plecturocebus donacophilus. Next base: position 88,826 of record PVKP010004182.1, on the reverse strand, counting down.
ATACAAAGACTTTAAAACTAATACACAGAGTTTAAAAAAATCTTTGTATTTGTGTGAGTATTACACTTTTTAACTCTTTGAGAATTACACTTTGACAATTTTGAAGTCTCCTCGAGTGTTCAGGCCTACTTTGAAACGGACTTAAGTGAACCTCTGGAATTATAGATTGAGAAATACTATTTAATGTCCTTTATTATTTGGCTTAGAAATTAGTGAGCTTCTTAGAGAAAACTCCTCTGCTGCTATGAGCAAACATGCTCTGTTTTGAGGATCTTCTAGAATGGGACCTACTCCTGAGAACTAGCTGGTCAGTGAGTGTGCAGAGTTATTCAGAACCCATAAAATAATCCTTGGTTAAACACTCTCATTTCATAAGCATTGAGAAAAAAAAAAGAAAATTCCTTTGTTAGACCCTTCAGTTTGATAAGGCATTATAACCATTACATAAGAAAATGTGCTAAGTTGTGAGAAATTTGGTAAGTTACCAAGGATCCATTTACAAAATAAAGAATGCCATTTCTGAGACAGAAGGATGACAATAGCTAGAAGTGTTGGTATGATCCTAAAAGGCAGTTGGGAATGATTCCCTTAGAGAACTTCTTCCTCCACTCTGTAGAAAAGCATATTATCTTACATAAGTGACTGAACATAAGTTACAGAAGGATAATACTTCCGTAATTTTAATGAAGAAAGACTCATGAATATTAGACAGTGTTTATAAAAAATGGCTTACTGATTAAAAATGTATAATTTCAACCAGCTTTTGATCCTTAAGATAGAAAAATACCCTCAGAAGATTTGGAAAATTCCTCAAAAATAGGCAACTATTTACAGTATTTTGTTCACTACATTCTCCTTTGAGTACATAAGCTAAATATTTATTTAAAAATTTCATTTCACCTGAAGACTCATCCAGAATCAAATTATAAACTTTTTCTTATATATCTTGTAGAGATACATCTTCTATCAAGTGTTTTCATATATTTAAGACTATTTTTCTGAGAGACAGAAAATACATACACACACACTTGCATGTACACACACAGGTGTTTAGTTAATCCACACTGCCTTGTCACAGAAATAATGCAATCTACATTAATAAAGGAATTATTGATGATTTACACATTTTGGCAACTTTATAAAATTCTTCTTAATGAAGAGATGTAGGTGAACATAATTATCTAAAAGTTTTCTATTTTTTATGTCGTGGCTTAGCAATTAGTGAAATTGTAAGTTGTTTGAGCATTACTTCACAGACTATGTAGGAAATTATTTTAACCTGTTATTTAGAAAAAGGAATTCATCATTATTAAAAAGGAAAAAGAAAATAAACAATAAATGGATGATCTTATTTTAACTAACACAGTATGAAAAATTTTATAAAGAAATCTTGACCTCACAAATTACACTTCTTAAAGATGTAACATGATTTATTCTGTTGAATTTAGAACTAAAGTATAAGTTATTGTTCTTGATTAATATTGATAACATAGAAGATTTGATTCCATTTCCCCTAACTCTGACAATATTGACATGGAATGTTAATCATTGTATTCATTTTGCCAAAGCAAAACAAGTTCATATTCTGCAAGAAAAAAATATAAAGTATTAATTCCCTGATACTTTTACAATTCAACCAATTGAAGTTTCCATTTAGAAAATACTTAAATTCTTTAAAAAAGCTAAAGAAATTAAGTTGTGCGTTAATGGTTTAATCTTTAAAAGGAAATACTGCCTTGTCTTAAATGTTGTGCCTAATTTCTGTATCTTGGCTGCAGTGAAGTTTCTTAGATCAGTCTAGTAACAGGAAAACCCTGATTTAATCTGATTGTAGGTTCACACTCTTATACTCTCCCTTCTCCACTCCTTGCCAATCATATCTTTAACATAGAGCAATCTCGCTTGGTTTCAGCAACTCTGTTGATGATTTAGAAGCATAAATGAGAGAGAGTAAGAGCTAAAGTGAGAGCAAGAGGAGAGAGAGAGGATGAGAAGGGGAGAGAGAGAGGACAAGTGCAAGCTAGAGGGAGCAAGAGTACATGCATGAGAAAGACTTTACCTTCAGAGTATCCCTCCTGGTTTCAAAGATGCAGGAATAACCTTTTGTGTTTACTGATTAAAGTAACAATAGAGAATTTCAAATTTACATTAATGTGACTGCAAAATTAACTGTAGAAATCTGTAGAACACAGGACAAAAGACAGAAATTATGAAAAATTAATAGGGACACTTAAAGAATAAAATACTGGTTGCACATTTTCTGCACAGAAAACTTTTTAAATTATATACCCTAGTCTGGGAGACTAGCATTATATGAAATTCAATTGATGCTAGTAAATGATTAGAACATCATTTAATTTTTTGTGTCATAATCCTAAGAAAGAACAGATTCATGTTTTCTTCTGTTTAGTAATTACTCTGGTCTGAGTTCATTTATAGCATGATTTACCAAACACAAACCCATAAAAAATAAATATTAGTTCTGAAGAAAACTCTTCAATAGATTGTGTATAGTGTCATTAAATGAAGGTGTATTTCTCAAGACCTATGAAGATGCTTTCATGCTATTCAGTCAAGCACAAATCTAATATGTATGAGACAATAGAATTGATATGTCAGCATTTTGGATATAATTGGAAAGCTTCATTTTGCCATTACCTCTATGCTAAATAACACACTTACATTATCCCCTAGATTACAGACAAGCATACGTCTAATTATTTCATTTCTGGCATGCATTGTAGAACTCTTATGCAAATAATAGAATTAGAGAAAATGTTCCTTTGTGTTTTATCACTCTTTTTGACCCTGTGTGAAACTCAATAACTTCCTACAATGTAGAACAATGAACCAATGGATGTTGGAATAAAGTATACTACAAGCACTATTGCTCATTTTAAAAAAACATATTATATTCCAAAATAAAACTTTCTAACTTAATAAATAAAATTTCAATTGAAGAAAATGTTGTAAGCTAAAAGTATGTTTATCTGCCTGAAACATGGCTGGGCTAAAGATTGTCATTAGTTAGAGAAAGTCAGACTTTAGATTCTGCCAATGTTTGTCTTTTGGAAACTAGCTAGGAAGACCTATAAAAAAAATGAAGAATAAGTAACTATGCCCACATATTTTGAGCATTTATATTCATACCCTATGGAGTAGGATTCTCTCCCCTCATTTTTGATAAGCAAGCTGCAGTTGAACCAGAGTAAGTAATCTGCCCAAATCATAGAATTAGCAGAGGGAGGAAACAAGACAAGACCTGAACCCTCTGTGTTTTATAACTCGCTTTCACACTATCCCTGGATTGGCTTTGAAACTGGAACTCTTGTGTAAATGTTCATGTTTCTGTGAATTTTTTGTTAAGTAAACCAGGGAACGAAAGAGTAGAGGACACCTTCATCCCAAGGATGTTCCAAATGGAGAAGAGATTAAAATGAGATTTGGGGATAACGTATGGATTTTGTTTGTTTGTGATATTGTAATTATCCATAGAAAAATAATGCCATTGTTTTTAATAAAACAACAAAATTGTGAGTTTTTTATGGTTTCATTTTTCTTAATAAAAACCCCCATTGAAATAAAAGGAATAAAGTTGGTCTCATATTTTAAATATAGTCATCCAATTATCACATATATTTTACTTAAAATTTTAGAATCATAGCAATCACTCAAGTTTATCTGCCACCTAATGATTAAACATTCAGTTGAATTAACAAGGATTAGCAGCATTACATATAAGGTGTTGAAGTTGATGCTGTGTGGTACAGATATATGACACCCTAATACTCCCAATCAAGTAAGAGAATAAAATAAAAGATGTTTATTCTCTTAACATCCATCATAGAAGGTGGAACATGAGAAATTCTATATCAACGTAAGAAATGCAGTATGAGTCAGAAGAGCTTGGTGAAAGCTTCAGAGAAGACACAACTTTTGCACTGGGTCCTGGATGTTGGGTAGATCATTGTTGGCCAAAGAAAGGTATAGGAAAAAGAAACAAGGCATTCTTGAAAGATGGAAAATCTGAGCAAAAGTGTAGCAGTATTGAAATAACTGAACACATTTTATATGTAATTGTCCTGAAGAACATAAATGGGAGTGACAGTGGGACCAGGTCTTGGAGGCCTCTGAATGTCCTATTATAGTATTTGAATTTAATCACTGCCTTTGGAAGAGGATCAACAAATAGCTTATCTCGAGTTTCTAGCTATAATAGTAACTTAAATTGATGGGGGTAGATTTATTTAATATTCGTACTAAAAGGAAATGTGATGTTGAAAATCACTTCAAGAGATGATTACATAAGACTGTGGACTCCTTTGTCAAATCTCTAAAGCAGTTTAGACTAGTTGTACAGTGGCTTTGCTCTTAAAAGAGACTCTAGTAATTAAAAAAAAAATACTTATCTTCTTTGGGGAACTAAATTAATCTGTGTCTTCCTGTGTAAATGCTCATCAAAGAGATAGTTACAGGAACCTTTAAAATCAATCAATTTTGTTCTTAAATATGGTTCATCTAAATAAATGATACCAGGAATAAGAGACAAAGTGTGATTCTTTGTAGATTATTCTATAACATAAAATGCCAATTATTATATATGTCTTTGGTAAACTGTACTAACATATTTGCAAAATAAATGACCTGTATGCTAGGTATCTTCTCTGTGACAACAACATTTAGGATAAGAGGAGAATCATGTTTATAATATATTTACTGAGGCCAGGCACAGTGACTTATGCCTGTAATCCCAGCACTTTGAGAGGCAAAGCAGGTTGATCACCTGAGGTTAGGAGTTTGAGATCAGCCTGGCCAACATGGTGAAAGCTCGTCTCTACTAAAAATACAAAAATTAGCTGGGCATGGTGATGGGTGCCTGTAATCCCAGTTACTTGAGAGCCTGAGCTAAAAGCATTGCTTGAACCCAGGAGAGGGAGGTTGCAGTGAGCCGAGATCATGCCATTGCACTCCAGCCTGGGAGACAAGAATGAAACTCCATTTCTCAAAATTATATATATAAATTTTTATATTATATATATATATCTATATATATATTCACTGAGAACAAATTGCCAAATTCTACTGATAACATGCTCTACTGAACTATATACAAATGTAAAAAAAATCTTAAAAGATCAGTGCTAGCATATTAACATTCTGTCATGATTTGTTGAGATTTACAGTTGTTTAAATTTTAAGTGCTATTTTTCTAGTTTAAAGACATTCAGAGATTCCAAAAGGGTTCTTAGTGAACTCACAATAAAGTGGCATTACAGCATTTTGAAGAAGTTCATCAAGGTGTATTTTATCCTACTATTCCTACCTATCCCCAGACTCTCCAGAAAAGACATACATGCAGATATTAGCTATGTAGGACTTTATCCCCTTTGCCTTTATAATTTAAGTGAGGAGAGGTGTTCTGTCATATTAAATTTATAGCAATAGGCCTCCATATCCATTGTCATGTAAATAAGGCACAGGCACACACTTAACTTCCTACTATTCCAATATGGATAAATGTAAAATAGAGAATATTGAGGGAAAACTTATTAGTAAGAAAGTATCAGGGCACATGTTATCTATGGGCTCTCATTAGACCAGATTGATATAGACCAGCTATGACTGTACTGGATATTCCATAGAAAGAGTTTCTGGGGAAAAAAACTTCCTAATGGAGGAAATGATAGGCAGAAAATGTCACAACAAAGGTGAAATAACTAGAACTTTCTTTTTTTTTTTTTATAATTGTACTTTAGGTTCTGAGGTACATGTGAAGATCATGCAGGATTGTTGCATAGGTACATATGTGGCAATGTGGTTTGCAGCCTCCATCCCCCGACCACCTGTATCTGGCATTTCTCCCCATGTTATCCCTCCCCAACCTTCCTACTCCCTACTGTCCTTCCCCTAGCTCCCCGAACAGACCCCAGTGTGTGATGCTCCCCTCTCTGTATCCATGTGTTCTCACTGTTCAACACCTGCCTATGAATGAGAACATGTAGTGTTTGATTTTCTGTTCTTGTGTCAGTTTGCTGAGAATGATGATTTCCAGATTCGTCCATGTCCCTGCAAAGGACACAAATTCATCTTTTCTAATGGCTGCATATTATTCCAAGGTGTATATGTGCCACATTTTCCTTGTCCAGTCTATCATCGATGGGCATTTGGGTTGGTTCCAGGTCTTTGCTATTGTAAGCAGTGCTGCAATGAACATACCTGTGCATGGGACTTTAGAATAGAAAGATTTATAATCTTTTGGGTATATGCCTAGTAATGGGATTGCTGGGTCAAATGGAATTTCTATTTCTAGGTCCTTGAGGAAGCACCACACTGTCTTCCACAATGGTAGAACTAATTTACACTCCCACCAACAGTGTAAAGGTGTTTCTATTTCTCCAGGTCCTCTGCAGCATCTGTTGTCTCCAGATTTTTTTAATGATCACCACTCTAACCGGCATGAGGTGGTATCTCAATGTGGTTTTGATTTGCATTTTTCTGATGACCACTGATGATGAGCAATTTTTCATATGTTTGTTGGTCTCATATATGTCTTCTTTTGAAAAGTGTCTGTTCATATCCTTTGCCTACTTTTGAATGGGTTTGTTTGTTTTTTTTCTTGTAAATCTGTTTTAGTTCTTTGGAGATTCTGGATATTAGTCCTTTGTCAGATGGGTAGATTGCAAAAATTTTCTCCCATTCTGTTGGTTGCTGGTTCACTATAATGATCATTTCTTTTTCTGTACATAAGCTCTGGAATTTTATTAGGTCCCATTTGTCTATTTTGGCTTTCATTGCTGATGCTTTTGGTGTTTTAGTCATGAAGTCCTTGCCTATGCCTATGTCCTGAATAGGGTTTTTATGGTGTTAGGTCTTATGTTTACATCTTTAATCCATCTGGAGTTAATTTTAGTGTAAGGTGTCAGGAAGGGGTCCAGCTTTTTCTTTATGCACATAGCTAGCCAGTTTTTCCAACACCATTTATTAAACAGATAATCCTTTCCCCGTCACTTGTTTTTGTCAGGTTTGTCAAAGATCAGATGGTTGTGGATGTGTGGCATTGCCTCCAAGGCCTCTGTTCTGTTTCATTTGTCTATATCTCTGTTTTGGTACCAGTACCATGCTGTTTTGATTACTGTAGCCTTGTAGTATAGTTTGAAGTCAAGTAGCAGGATGCCTCCAGCTTTTTTTCACGTAGGATTGTCTTGGCTATGCGGGCTCTCTTTTGGTTCCATATGAAGTTTAAGGTAGTTTTTTCCAATCCTTTGAAGAAGATCATTGGTAGCTTGATGAGGATAGCGTTGAATCTATAAATTACTTTGGGCAGTATGGCCATTTTTTTGATATTGTTTCTTTCTAACCATGAGCATGGAATGTTTTTCCATCTGTTTGTGTCCTCTTGTAGTTTTCCTTGAAGAGGTCCTTTACATCCTTTGTTAGTACTATTCCTAGGTATTTTATTCCCTTTGTACCACTTGTGAATGGTATTTTGCTCTTGATTTGGCTCTCTGTTACTCTGTTATTGGTGTATAGGAATGCTTGTGATTTCTGCACATTGATTTGGTATCCTGAGACTTTTTTGAAGTTGCTTATCAGTTTAAGAAGATTTGGGGCTGAGACGATGGGGTCTTCTAAATATACAATCATGTTATCTGCAAATAGAGACAATTTGACTTCCTCCTTTCCTAATTGAATACCCTTTAAATTTTTCTCTTGCCTCATTTCTATGACTAGAACTTCTAATACTATATTGAATAGGAGTGGTAAGATAGGGCATACTTGTTTAGTGCCAGATTTCAAAGGGAATGCTTCCAGTTTTTGCCCACTCAGTATGATATTGGCTGTGGGTTTGTCATAAACAGCTTTTATTATTTTGAGATACGTTTCATCGATACCTAGTTTATTGAGAGTTTTTAACATACAGGGCTGTGGAATTTTGCTGAAGTCTTCTCTGCATCTATTGAGATAATCATGTGGTTTTTGCCTTTGATTCTGTTTATGTGGTGAATTATGTTTGTAGGCTTGTGTATGTTGAACCAGCCTTGTATCCCCGGGATGAAGCCTACTTGCTCATGATGGATAAGCTTTTTGATGTGCTGATGCAATCAGTTTGCCAGTATTTTATTGAAGATTTTGGCATCTATGTTCATCATGGAGATTGGCCTGAAGGTTTCTTTTTTTTGTTGAGTCTCTGTCTGGTTTTGGTATCAGGATGACATTGGTCTCATAAAATGATTTGGGAAGGATTCCCTCTTGTTGGATTGTTTGGAATAGTTTCAGAAGGAATGTTACCAGCTCCTCTTTGTAAATCTGGTAGACTTCACCTGTGAACCTGTCTGGACTTGGACTTTTTTTGGTTGGTAGGCTATTAATTGCTGCCTCAACATCAGCCCTTGTTATTAGTCTATTCAAGGTTTCAAATTCTTCCTGGTTAAGTCTTGGGAGGGTGCAAGTGTCCAGGAATTTATCCATTTCTTCCTGGTTTACTGATTTATGTGCATGGAGTTGTTTGTAGTAATCTCTGATGGTAGTTTGTATTTCTGTGGAATCGGTGGTGATATCCCCTTTATCATTTTTAATTGCATGAATTTGATTTTCTCTCTTTTCTTTTTTATTAATCTGGCTACTGTTCTATTTTGTTGATCTCAAAAAACCAAATCCTGGATTTATTGATTTTTTTAAAGGTTTTTTGTGTATCTCATTTAGTTCTACTCTTATCTTAGTTATTTCTTGTCCTCTGCTAGCTTTTGAGTTTTTTCATCTTGCTCTTTCAATTTTGACAATAGGGTGTCAATTTTAGATTTTTCCTCGCTTGTGATGTGGGCATTTATTGCTAAAAATTTTCCTCTAGACACTGCTTTAAATATGTCCCAGAGATTCTGGTATGTTTTGTCTTTGTTCTCATTGGTTTTTAAGAACATCTTTATTTCTGCCTTCATTTCGTTGTTTATCCAGTCGCCATTCAGGAGCCAGTTGTTCAGTTTCCATGAAGTTGTGCATTTTTGAGTTAGTGTCTCAATCCTGAGTTCTAATTTGGTTACACTGTGGTCTGAGAGACTGTTATGATTTCCATTCTTTTTCATTTGCTGAGGAGTGGTCAATTTTTGAGTAGGTGTGATGTGGTGCTGAGAAGAATGTATATTCTGTGGATCTGGGGTGGAGAGTTCTGTAGATGTCTATTAGGTCCACTTGGTCCAGATCTCAGTTGAAGTCCTGGATATCCTTGTTAATTTTCGGTCTCATTGATCTGTCTAATATTGACAGTGGAGTGTTGAAGTCTCCCACTATTATTGTGCGGGAGTCTAAGTCTCTTTGTAGGTTGCTAAGAACTTGCTTTATGTATCTGGGTGCTCCATGTATTGGGTGCGAATATATTTAGGATCTTTAGCTCCTCTTGTTGCACTGATCTTTTTACCACTGTGTAATGCCCTTCTTTGTCTCTTTTGATCTTTGTTGGCTTCTAGTCCATTTTATCAGAGACTGGGATTGCAACTCCTGCTTTATTTTGCTCTTCATTTGCTTAGTAAATCTTCCTCCATCCCTTTATTTTGAGCCTATGTGTGTCCTCGTACATGAGATGGGTTACCTGCACACCAATGGGTCTTAACTTTTTATCGAATTTGCCAGTCTGTATCTTTTGAATGGGACATTTAGCCCATTTACATTTAAGGTTAATATTGTTATGTGTTAATTTTATCCTGCCATTTTGATGCTAACTGGTTGTTTTGCCTGCTAGTTGGCTCCCCCACTTTTTTTTGTTATGTTGATGGTCTTTACCATTTGGTATGTTTTTGGAGTGGCTAGTACTGGTTGTTCCTTTCTATGTTGAGTGCTTCTTTCAGGATCTCTTGTAAGGCAGGTCTGGTGGTAACAACATCTCTGAGCAATTGCTTGTCCATAAAGAATTTTATTTCTCTTTCGCTTATGAAGCTTAGTTTGACTGGATATGAAATTCTGGGTTGAAAGTTCTTTTCCTTAAGGATGTTTAATATTGGCCCGCATTCTCTTCTGGCTTTTAGTGTTTCTGCTGAGAGATCCACTATGAGTCAGATGGGCTTCCCTTTGTGGGAACCCGACCTTTCTCTCTGGTTGCCCTTAGCATTTTTCCTTCATTTCAACCCTTGTGAATCTGATGTTTATGTGCCTTGAGGTTACTCTTCTTGAGGAATATCTTTGTGTTGTTCTCTGTATTTCCTGCATTTGAATATTGGCCTGCCTTGCTAGGTTGGGACTTTCTCCAGCATAATATCCTGAAGAGTGTTTTTCAGCTTGGATTCATTCTCTCTATCACATTCAGGTACACCTATCAAACATAGATTAAGTCTTCTCACATAATCCCATATTTCTTGGAGGCTTTTTCATTTCTTTTCACTCTTTTTTCTCTCATCTTGCCTTCTTATTTTATTTCATTGAGTTGACCTTCAATCTCTGATATCCCTTCTTCTGCTTGATCGATTCAGCTATTGAAACTTGCACATCCTTTGCGAAGTTCTCATGCTGTGTTTTTCAGCTCCATCAAGTGATTTATATTCTTCTCTAAGCTGTTTATTCTAGTTATCACTTTGTCTAACCTTTTCAAGGTTCTTAGTTTCTTTGCATTGGGTTGGCACATGTTCCTTTAGCTCAGAGAAGTTTGTTATTACCGACCTTCTGAAGTCTGTTTCTGTCAATTCATCAGACTCATTCTCCATCCAGCTTTGTTCGCTTGCTGGTGAGGAGTTATGATCCCTTGTAGGAGGAGAGTCATTCTGGTTTTTGGTATTTTTATCCTTTTTGTGCTGGTTTCTTCCCATCTACATGGATTTCTCTATCAGTGGTCTTTGTATTTTGTGACTTTTGGATGGGGTCTGAATGGATATCCTTTTTGTTGATGTTGAGGCTATTTCTTTCTGTTTTTTGTTATTTATTTTTTTTTTTTTAGTTTTCTTTCTAACAGTCAGGCCCCTCTGCTGTAGGACTGCTGGAGGTACACTCCAGATCCTGCTTACCTGGTGATCACCCATGAGGACTCCAAAACAGTAGGGTTGCTGCTAGTTTCTTCTTCTGTTTTCTTTGTCCCAGAAGGGTACCCATCAGATGTCATCCTGAGCTCTCCCTTATGAGGTGTCTTTTTGGATATACAGGGGTTGGGGATCTCCTTGAGGAGACAGTTTGTTTTCTTATAGGAGCTCAAGGGCTGTGCTGGGAGCTCTGTTGTTCCATGTGGAACTGCTGGGCACCGAACATTTTAGTCTGCTGCCTCAGAAATCATAACCACCTCTTTTCTCAGGTGCTCTGTCCTAGGAAAGTGGGGCTTTATTTATAAGTTCCTGATGTACTGCTGCCTTTTTTCAGAGATGCCCTGCCCAATAAGGAAGTAGTCTAGTCATAGTCGGCCAGCAGAGGCTTTGGTGAGCTGCCATGGTCTCTACCCTGCTTCTGTGTAAACTTCTCTTGTGATTTTGTTTTCAAAGGTACAGTTATAACTGCCTTGGTAGTTGTGGACACCCTTCCCCCCACCAAACTGGACCATCCCAGGTCTAGCTGCACTTGCTGTGAAACTGTCAATCCAGAGTGTTTCAGATTGCTGGTTTTGTGGGGGTTGAACATGCACAGCCAGATCACCTGGCTCCCTGTTTCAGCCCCCTCACTTTCAGCTGAATGGATGGCTCTGTCTCCCAGGAGTTCCAGGCTCCAGTTGTAACTGCTGCCCAGATTTGTGTGAGTTTTTGTGCGGAAACCCTTGGTGATGGCTGAAATAGCCATACTAGAAACTCATGACACTTTTCTGCCTGGGAATCTCCTGATGTGGGCAGTGAAGACTCATTTGGAAATGCGGTGTTCACTCACCCTCTGCATTGTTCTTGCTGGGAACTGCACTCCAGAGCTGTTCCTATTCAGCCATCTTGGATCTTCCCAACTAGAACTTTCTTGTCAGAGTTGTTATCAAAGTCTTGCTTAAAAAAAAGCTGAATATCCAGATGTCACCCTCTAGAATCAGCCAGCTCTTCAGTGAGTGGCTATAGATCTGCTAACAGGCTTCTTTTGGTTATCAAAAGTGAAGAATAGCGGCCTCCATTAGATTTGTGTCTTGGCATTCTTATAACTTAGTCTTATCAAATTCCATGTCAACACAGCTAAGCAGCTAAATAATTACTACAGTTAACTGTTGTAACATCTAATAATTTAAAGTAGGAAAAATGCAGGTTAACAAGGATTTAGTGGTAAGCCAGTAACTGGTATGAGGATAGGAGTAGCTAGTGTATAAATAGTACAGCATTGTATGTTACTTGTGACTTCAATTAACTTATAGTTTCACTATGTTTTGAGAGATGAAATACAAAGATGTGAAAAAATTTCAATTCTCTTGATGCACCAAACATCCAAAATGAGTTGTAGAATAATCCTTGGGATACAATTTGTTTCTTTAGAAATTTTATATTGCAGTTGTGTGACAAAATAAACATTATCTAGTCAAATCAAATTATATAAAATAACTTTTCATGATCTTACAAAGATAATATTAAATTTGTTGAATCCATTTAAAATTTGTTTTGTAATTTTTTTATCTTTTACTGTGTCCAGCATGGAATCTAATACTAGGATAATTAACATCTGGTAGTGTGAAAGATAAATTTTTCTTCCTCAACATATAATCAGAGTTATATCTGTTTTATTCAGCAATTAGCTACTGGCAATTACTATTTCTGTTTTTATTTTTCAGAATGCAACATTTACTCATCTTGTAAACAGCTGCTGATATTTAGAATAATAAAGATTTTTATTAGTAAAATGCAGTATTAATATTTGATGTACTATAATATCATGTAGATATTTCCCTTCTTAATTTTGAGTTCCAATCACTGATATTGTAAACATGGAACACAAAGAGCTATTTGGAGTAATCCTCAAACAAATCATAATAATTACCAAGTGGCATTTTAATGAATTTTAGAATTGTCATAGAATAATCATTAACATCTTGAACCTATGAAAACGCTAAATTTACTTCAGTTTGTTTCTGTCTCTAACTGAGCCCAATATGCTTTTAAGATTATTAAATTAACATTTATTTACAAATTTACTCGTTACTTTTTAACCTATTTGCTATTAAAATTTACTGAGAAACTGTGGATTAAAGAGTGCCAAACATATCAGTAGACACTCAGTAATTACTGCATTAGTGAATGAAGGATAATAGAGTAAATGCACAACAATTTTATCTTGTTTCCTTAGAGTCAGACAAGTTTTAATTCTAGAGAAGCAACTTCAAGAAATAATTGAAATTATTTAATTTCTGATCCCACAATTGACTAACATCCAATATAAGATAATTTTCCAAGCTGACATAGTTGCTGACGTCCATCATCCCAACATGTCGGGAGGCCAAGTCAAGAGGATTAATTGTGCTCAGAGTTCAAGACCAACCTGGGAAACAATAAGACCTTGTCTCTGTGAAAAAAAAATTAAAGATAGTTTTCTGTAATAGATTCAGAATATTTTGCTTTTAGATGCTATCAGAAAATAATTATCATATGTTATTATAGAAACTTTTTAGTACAAATAAAACACTTCCTTTGAAACAACCTTGCTGAAAGTACTTACATGTGCAACATGAAATAATGTTCTCAGGTTAAGAATTAAGTGATCTCTATCATGCTGTAAATGTTTTTGAGTCTGAGAAATGCTATCTGGTAGTTGTTCAAATGGGTTTGAATGAGCTGTTTCACAGGGATTATGTATCATATGGTACTAAATACTCTCATAAAGAATCCACATGTAAAAAGCACAATTAAAAACCAAATTAAGATCACATATTAGATATGTAAAGTTAATTAGTAGAATAGAGAATAAAGAAGAATATAATGTTTATATGAACATAACTGAACCACTGTGATTGATAAATAAGATTATTATCTGATGTATAGAAAACTAGTATGATATTAACGTTAGCAGAGAATGAGCAAGTAGTCTATGAAGTTGTGGATGAGAAAGACTTTGAATTAACTAGATTTGCTCCCATTCTAGACTTGATCTCTTATATGGTTTTGCTGTGTCCCAACCCAAATCTTATATTGAATTCCCATGCGTTATGGGAGGAATCTGGTGGGAAGTAATTGAATCATGGGTGGGGCAGGGGGGATGTCTTTCCTGTGCAGTTCTCTTGATAGTGACTAAGTCTTACAAGATCTGATCATTTTATAGAGAAGTGTTCCCCTGCACGAGGTTGGGCTTGTTTTGCCTGCTGCCATCCAAGTAAGACATGACTTGCTCTTCCCTGCCTTCCACCATAATTGTGAGGCCTCCCAAGCCATGTGGAACTGTAAGTCCATTAAATCTCTTTCTTTTGTAAGTTGCTGAGTCTCAGGTATGATTTTAGCAGCAGCATGAGAACAGACTAATGCAGTAAACTGTTACTGGCAGTGGGGTGTAGATGAAAAGATACCCAAATATTTGAAAGCGACTTTGGAACCGGTTAACTGGAAGAGTTTGGAACGGTTTGCAGGGTTCAGAAAAAATAGAAAAATGTGGGAAAGTTTGGAACTTTGTAGAGGCTTGTTGAATGGCTTTGCAAAAAATGCTGATAGTGATATGGACAGTGAAATACAGCCTGAGGTGGTCTCAGATGGAGATAAGCAACTTATTGGAAACTGTAGCAAATGTAACTCTTGTTTTAGCAAAGAGACTAATGGCATTTTGCCCCTTCCCTAGAAATCTGTGTAACTTTGAACCTGAGAGAGATCATTTAGGGTATCTGATGGAAGAAAGTTCTAAGCAGCAAAGCATTCAAGATGTGACTTGGGTGCTGCTAAAGGCAGTCAGTTTTAAAAGGGAAACAGAGCATAAAATTTGGAAACTTTGCAGCCTGCCAATGCAATAGAAAACAAAATACAATTTTCTGAGGAGAAATTCAAGCTGGCTGCAGAAATTTGAGGAAGTAATGAGAAGCTGAATCACCAAGACAATGGGGAAAATGTCTACAGGTCATGTCAGAAATCTTTGTGGTAGCCCCTTCCATGACAGGCCCAGAGGTTTTGGAGGGAAAAATGGTTTTGTGGGCCTGACCCAGGGTCCCTCTGCTGTGTGCAGTCTAGGGACTTAGTGCCCTGCATCCCAGCATCTCCAGCCATGACTAAAAGGGGCCAAGGTACAACTTGAGATGTTGCTTAAGAGGCTCTAAGCCCCACACCTTGGCATCTTTCATGTAGTGTTGAGCCTGCAGGTGCAGAGAAATCAAGAAATGAGATTTGAAATTGAAATCTCTGCCTAGCTTTCAGAAGATGTATGGAAACGAATGGATGCCCAGGAGAAGTTTGCTGCATGGGCAGGGCTATCACAGAGAACCTCTGGTAGGGCAGTGCAGAAGAGAAATATGAGGGGGAGCCCCCACACAGAGTCCCCACTGGAACACTGCCTGGTGGAGCTGTGAGAAGAAGGCCACCTACCTCCAGACCCCAGAATGGTAGATCCACTGATAACTTGCACCCTGTGCCTGGAGAAACTGCAGACACTGAATTCCAGCCCATGAAAGCTGCTGGGAGGGAGGCTGTACCCTGAAAAGCCACAAGGGCAGAGCTGCCCAAGACCATGGGAACTAACCTCTTGCATCAGCATGACCTGCATGTGAGACATGACATTAACTGAGATCATTTTGAATCTTTAAGATTTGATTGCCCTGCTGGATTATGGACTTTCATGGGGCTTGTAGCCCATTTGTTTTGCCAATTTATCTTATTTTGAATAGCTGTATTTACTCAATGCCTGTACCCCATTGTATCTAGGAAGTAACTCACTTGCTTCTGATTTTACAGGCTCGTAGGCAGAAGGGACTTGCCTTGTGTTGGATGAGACTTTGGACTGTGGACTTTTGAGTTAATGCTGAAATGAGTTGAGAATTTGGAAGACTATTGGGAAGGCATGATTGGTTTTGAAGTGTGAGAACATGAGATTTGGGAGAGGCCAGAGGCAGAATAATATGGCTTGGCTGTGTCCCCACACAAATCTCTTATTGAATTCTCATGTGTTGTTGGAGGGACCCAGTGGGAGATAATTGAGTCATGGGTTGGGGGCGGGAGTCTTTCTCATTCTGTTCACCTGATAGTAAATAAGTCTTATGAGATCTGACCGTCTAATAAAGAGGAGTTTCCCTGCACAAGCTTTTTCTCTCTTTGCCTGCTGCCATCCATGTAAGACATGACTTGCCCCTCCCTGCCTTCTGCCATGATTGTGAGGCCTCCGCAGCCATGTGGAACTCTGAGTCCATTAAACCTCTATTTTTGTAAATTGCCCAGTCTCAAGTATGTCTTTATCAGTAGCCTGAGAACACTCTAATACAATTTCTTAATTATAGTTTACCCTTTACAAAGCTAATTTACCTCAGTTTTCTAACCTGCAAAATAAGAAATTATAACAGAAATCATAAACATTAAATTGGGTGAGATATTCAAGAAGACAGAGGGACACATAGGAAAGCCTTGGTAAAGAGCAAGTGTTATAAGTTTTATTTTACTATGTAGCACACCCTTTTGTTGAAGTTGTTTTGCTGCAAACCCCAAACCTAGTGCCTGAGTTTCCAATAAAAGAGAAAACCAGGCTCCTTCATGTGCACTTAGAACAGGATATATCTTATGATCAAGGAGCTCAACACTTTTCTTAGGATCTCAGCAGGTAAACTTTTGTCATTCTCAATGAGAAATCAAGCAACATTTTATATCTATCTATCTATCTATCTATCTATCTATCTATCTATCTATCTATAAAACACAGCCTATGTTGAAACAAAACTGCTTCAATTTCTGGCAACAATTTGAATATTTAAGAAAAAAAATAAACAAACAGATGGAAATTTTAGCAGCCATTTTCTGAACCACATTTTAGTGACTTTATAGTAATCATAGAGCTACATTATATTATTTGACTTCATGACACTAGGTTAGTTTATTCATGTTATTTTTATATTTTCTCCTTACTGACATTTAACACATTGCATATTAACAGTTTTCTAAGTACTAAAACATTATTTCATTTAATAATCAGAGAGCCAGACATGCTATTTTGTTATTACAAACCACAAAATAGGAAACAGAGACACTGAGGAGTTTAAGTAAATTCTCCAGAGTCACAAGGTAGTAATTTTGACCTTATTTTTATACCCCTGTTGTCCTTATCTTGGGGGAAAAATGTGACATTGAAAAAATTGAAATTATTTAATTATTGTTTTTTCTTTTAATTGACTGATATGACATAATTTACATGTTGACGTTTGTTTAAAGAAAGAAGAAATTATTGTAGCTTTTAAACTATGGGTTGCCTTTTATAGTTGTACCATGGTTTTGATAGCTCAATTTCACTTACAGGTACCTTTAACACCACTATCTGTAGACTAAAAATTTTGTCTATTATCTGCTGAATGTGTCATTTCCCACAGGTGTTAAGAACTCTCAAGGCATGGAAAGAGGTGCATTTGGAGTTGTTTACATTCAGACAAAGCCCATCTGGTTGTTTGCTAGTCACAAGGTAAGCAGGTGCATGCATGTGCACACACACACACACACACACACACACACACACACACACACACATACACGAATTGTACATTTCAAAATAAATCTGAATTATATATATTAAATAATAAATATTTTAAAATATGATTTTTAAATGTAGCATGGCTGTATATTAATCAGCAGCACCATGGACTAATGCCCATGAAAATGAATTTTCAGAAGTGGAGTCCACAAATCTACACTTTAAACAAATAAATAAACTTACAAAATTGTGTGTAGGGTCAGGTTTCAGGAAGGGGGATATGGGATATAGGGCTGATATAAAGAACAGGAGATATAAAAAATGTTGACTAGCATTTATTAAAGTCTACAATATGCTTGCTGTTTCACATAGCCTGTCTAATTTAGTCTTCTAGCAACCCTATTACATAATCCATTTAACAGATAAAGAATGTGATGCTAATAGATGTTAAATAAATAACTTGCAGCTACATGAAATGTGAGGATAGAAATTTATCTTGATAGAATGAAAGATCAATAATAAGATGACAGAGAGGGATTGCTGATTGATGGTTTGATTTCTTTTCCTTTTCTCTGATATTTTTAAGTTTAGCAGTTGCCTGTTAGATCTCTTGATGTTCAAGTAAATTGAGTAAAAGTTGTTCTAAGTATTTCAGAATAATCAACTAGTTTATTTCCATGTCAACCATCTTGATTTCAGACTCTGCAAATTGAAATAGAAATTTTAATAAAAGAATATTTATGAATATGTTGATAACCTATGGGTTTAACTGTCACAAATGTAAATCCATAAAGTAAAACCCATCATATTAACATAATTTACAAATTTAGCAAAATGTTAAATATGAGTTTTGAAAACTAAAGTAAGTGATGATAGGAAAACATTCATAATATTATTGAATTAAAGAAAAACTTCATGAAGAATAAAAAGCTTATGAATTATTTATTCATTAGAAGAAGCACTTAATGCAGAAAACGGTTCTTCCAGGTATGTGTACCTGTGTGAAGGAAGGCACATGTTTTAGCAGAAGGGCAGTAAGTAGGTACTAAAATATTAGATGATAATCATTAAAAGATAGTTAATGATGTTCCTGTTCTGAAATTTAATGAGTGAATTAATAACAAGCTGATATTTTTACCTATTTGACTGTCTGGAAAATACAGTTTTTAAACAGATTTTCAGTTTTAGTATATAATTTCTTGGACTTAGTCCGAGAATGCTATATGATCAGATACATGCTCTTTATTTTTGAAATTTTTTGTTACATAAATATAAATGTATTTCTAAAATACAAGGCATATATCAACTAAAAACAAAGTCTTACATTGAAATGTGTGCGGGGTAGTGCTTTGCTTTTATTTGTGTGCTACACATGATTTGTTGGCACTGCAGACTAACAATATGCATATAATCCCAGAGCCGCTGTGGGATAAATTGGCATGTAGCATAGGCTGGTGATAATCACGCCTGACATGTGTTTCCAGGTATTTGGCGTCTGAATGTACTGTGTGCATTTGTCAGCTAGACAAACATATTCAAGATTTGGGATGGAGGAAACTAAGAAGAGTAAAAAATTTTAAACTTCAAGAAGTTACCTGATATCTGCATCTTTAACAGTATAAAATTTCTCTTTAAATCAACCAGTTGGCATTGAAATTTTGGTTTCACTTCCCCCTGCTCCTTTTTTGGGCTTTATCCAGTTTCATTTTTAAGGAAACTACAGCATAGGAGCTCTTTATTTGCTGCCCAGAGCTATACACTGAGAGTTAGTAGCAACTCTTGTTATACTAAAGGAGTTATACTATAACTTATAACTCATGTTATAAGTTCTTTGATTCTAGCCATCATTGAACTATTCTTTTTTAAATCTGAAAATAGTCTACTATAAATAAGTAAATGAATGAGTGAATGAGATAATAGATGAAGCTGAGATTATTATAAGCCTTGCTTTATATTATATTAGGGCTAATTGTTTCAACCAGTGCTCTTTCTGATACAGCACGGTGGTAAACTTTATTAGATTTCTTATTAGATGGATTTCTGTTTTATTCCTGTTTTCCAGGATGAAATCATGTCTTTTAATAATAGTTCCTGCCATTAACTTGTAGGCGTGCTACAAGTTTTCTTCTCTATAAACAAAAGTACACTTTTGACTGCATGAAGTATTAATTGCCTTTTCAATTTATTCTTGTCATATTATGAATGTGTGCTTGAATTTTTACTTCTAGGACATATCACAAAATTTTTCCATGGGCAATGAAACTATTTCTTGTAAAACAATATTCTTTTATGGTATTGCACAAAGTGCATGAAAAATTCATGAGTTAATCATTGAAGATATGCATCTATAAGTTAAAAAAATAGTTCAAGTACTCTTGAAGATCACTGGTCATTCTGCCAAGAAAAGGCCATTTTTATGAGCATTGTAGGCTACATGATAGCAACCATTTCTATTAGTTTCAGCTAAAGGCTTTATCAGGTGTTGTTTTTCTAGATTGCTGAATGTAATGCAAGAGTAGTATTTTTATTGCCTCAAGACATCATAAGTATAGTCAGTTAATAATTTCTCACTATTATCTTAGGTCAATAATGGGGATAATATCTCCTGCAAAGTTACATTTGAAAGCCAAAGAATTTCTGTGGAAAGCATTTTCCTCATTTAGAAGCATCACAGATGTTACTGGGTATACATCATGTATACATTTTAAAAGGAATTAGTACCATATAGACATGGAACTCTATAAGATCACTTAGTAGATTAGAGACTTTTATATAATTGTAGGAAGATTTTTTGGAAATTTAAAATAATTTACTCTCTTCTTAAAAAGGAATTGTAATTTCTTTTAAAACAACCAGAAAATTAATATGTTAAAATGAAAAAGATGAAATTACCCATACATCTACATTCTGAGATATTCAATGTAACTTTGTGTTTACACTTAGCAGAATTGTTTAATATATCTGTATGCATTCATTTTTAATTTTAATAAAATTAAAGTAATACTTCATATACTATTTTAATTTATTTCAGTGATATAATGTTAATACATTTTGTGTTAGTAAAAGCATTTTCATCATGCTATTTTCCATATCAGCATAAAGTTCCATCTTAATAATTTTACTTAATCTTTCAAACCCCAATGTTATGACCTGAAGATTATTCATATATTTTTCACTATCACAAATAATATTACATTAAAAATCCTCATGGCAAAACATTTGTGTACATACTTATTTTCTTAGGATTATTACTAAAAGTGGAGTTGCTGAGTATTAATTGCTATGTGCCAAGTACTCTTCTTTATGTACTCTTCTAAGAGTTTAACATCTATTATCTCTGAGTAGAGTGTACTGTTATCTTTATATTAAATATGAGGCATCTAAGGCAGATTGAGTTTACGTAACTTAACCAAGATTGCATAGCTGTTATATTAAGTGATCTCAGTTTATGTTATACAGTATACAACAGAGAATGTGTGCTCCTTGCTAACTTGATTAATATTGCTAAATTATTTCCAAGTCACACAAGGACAGTGTATCTTAATTAGCCATGAATGAATACTACTTTTCTATGAAGTTTGCATTGATCCTTTAAGAATTCACAAAACACAGTATGCTATTCTGACAATATGGTTCTGCTAACTGACAAGGAGTAAGCTTGACTAGTTGATATCCTACCCTATTTAAGTTTGCAAGATTTAATAGTAAATTCAGAAATTGAAGTCAAATTTTGGATTAACAAATTCTTGGTGTTACTGTAAAATTCATTTTAGGTTGCAAGGACAATTGCATTGGATAGGATGATGCTACCATTACAGGAACTTTTTCTTCTAACCTACTCATTTAACTTCACATGGACTCAGCCTAAGGTTGTGTATACCTGTACCATGTTATCTGCTTCCACCTGTCTAATTTCTTCAATTACTTAACTAAAGGGAAAGGAATGCCCAGAGAGGTGTATTATAATGAGCTTGCTTCATTAACCTTCAGTTTCTGGCATAATTCATTTTTGGAAAGAAGATGGAAGGAAACATATCAGTCTAACTTCATATGACTTATAATCAATACTGGAGATTCCTGTGTAGCATTAATACCAAGAAGCCAAGGCAAAACAAGATTGATACTAGTTTATATACTTCAGTCATCTGCTTGAAGAAAAATTTAAAAGCACAGGCTTATCCAAGAGCCTGTTGTGACTTGAAATCATTCCAGAATCTATCATTTAATATATTCAGCAATTTAGTATTCTGGTATTTGACACCAATAACATTTTTAAAATACCTTATTCAAGAGACTTACTCTAGTAATTTGAGAAGTTGAACAAAGAAAAACATCAAATATGTTTATAGCCATAAATAAAAGAAAATTAAACTTCTAGTTATTGTGGAAAATAATGACATAGGATTAGATTTGCAGAAAAAAAAATAACTCCATGTGAAACAAAATAATACCTCCAGATAAATACATATGCATTCAAAACACAGTATCTGGATTGTTTCAGAAGTAGGTCTCTACCTCTTTCTAAGAATATAATTTAGTTTTATTCTGAGGATGATTTCGTGTGTGGGGTAACCCAGATTCATGTACCATTTCAGGACTGTGATATTATAGAATGATACTTCCAACTTTCAAAGGTATAAACTAATTGCTCCAAAAGAATTTTGTCGATTGCTTAAAAAAAAAAAAAAAACAACTTTCAGTTACTCTCATACTTACTACTTTTTTTGAGCCACGTTTTCATCTCCTAAATGACAATGAGAAAAATAGAAGAGGATTATTTTGTATTCTTGTTTCCTGTAGAACCATTAAGCAGTACTACAATATATTTTATGAAAATTCTTTAGAAAAGTAAAAATTAGTAACAGGAATATAGCAATTGTATTATTTCACATTTGCAGAGTACTGAATATTCAAATTACCAAAACAATTGAAACAGGTATAAAAATGTGGATTCAATTAATGCAAAATACACTGTGATTTTTTTTATGTATACATTGTGAAAAACAAATTCTTATTTTCTCTGGTCAGTTTACATGTTAAACCACAACTTCCTTGGTAAGCATACTTGTGTGTCAGTTCTGCAGGTTCCCACTTTAAACTGAATGAATGCTATGTTCAATCTTTTTGTCTCTATGTGGGAACAAGCCAGACCAGAATGTTGGCTCTGAATTTGACCTGCAGAGCAGGCACTGTTGCTGCCCTGCCCAGATTCCCCTGAGAATGGATCCACCCATCCCTCAGCTGCTAAGTGCTGGCTGCTGGCAGCCCACAGCTGTCCCTTCCCCTCAGTATTACCCTTGGCTGATGGGAACTGTCGTCCAGCACAGAAAATGTTGGGGAAACTGTGCTTCCTTTCCACCTTGCAGGCAGCCTTAATGACTTACTGCCAAGCGTGAGTAAAAGACTGGTCCCTTGCTTCAAGATGGGACAACTGGATTCTCTGGAATAGGAGGCTGACGCCACACTTTACCTGCACCTACACCTGTGCTTAGCTTTTCCCTGACCTATTTTGCTTCCATCACTTGTTGCAGGTGTCATCCCAAACCATTTCAATACATCACTTGCACAAAAATGCATTTCTCAGACTCTACTTACAGTGAACCTGACCTAAGACAATCTGGTATTTTTACTGGAAAAAAAAAAATCAACGTCAGCATAGAAATTGACTTTTTGTAATGTAAAGGTGAGGAGGTACCAGATGATTATGATTTTGCCCATTCACTTACAATGAGAATTTTTTAAATGAGTGCAGTATATTGGTTTATTACTTAGGGTTAGTCTGCATTTTAAATCGTTGTGGCTAAGAAAAAATGAAATTGCTTTCCTGGTCTAATTTCATAAAAACAAGCATTTTTGCCTTTAAAAACAAAGTTTATTTTTTCCCTACTTTAAAGGTAAGGGAATTTAAGAATACTGAATACAATTTCCAATTTTCTGGAGAATGTGCATAGTTTAGTAGTTAGAATTAACAATGAATATGAAGAAAATCCAAATTATTTTGTAGGCATGCTGGGTTGTCTTAGTGTTTTTCTCTGCTTAAATGATATTGACGGGGGTCCTTATTGAAGAGGAAATAAGTATGTGCTTGGAGCCTCACAGACAACCATTCATCATTCTCTCATGCAAAAGACAGAACTCTGTGCCAACACACAAAATCCAATGGCAGCTATAGTAGCAGAAAATCAATAGAGTGTATTAGAAAACTCAGAGGCTAATCAGAGCCCAATCTGCAGGCATGATGTACTTTAAAAGAAGCATTGCTTTAGGACATAACTCAACTCCCTGAACACCACAGACTGCCGCTTAATTCAGGCATTTAGGGGGAAAATGAAGGTCTTTAAAAACATACGTTTTGTTCTTTATTGCCTCCCAGAGAAACTTCAGTGTAGTACTGTAATGAATGATGATAACATACTTTTTTAAAAATTGATGTTAGTTCAGTCGTTATGCTCAAATAGAACGAGTGTCCCTGCTGTGTGAAGCAATGATATGTCATTAGTAAGCAGCATCTTTGCTAAATGCAAGATGCATATTGTTACTTGTTAAACACACTATTAATATCTGTAAAGGTAAATGACAGTTGGTTCATTCCTTTCATTCGCTGTTGATTCTGTGAACTATTTTAGCTGATCTTGAACTCTAAGTGAAGATATATACCCAAATTGAAGTTTGTTGTGTGACAAATTTCAAATAAGTTGCACTTTATAATGAAAATGCATTTAGCTTAAATTATTCAAAAATACCAGGCTCTGAACAATGCCTGAATATGTTATGTTAGTATAATGTTTTCACTTTTGGGAATTCAAAAAACTTTAGAATATATTATACTATAGTTTTTCTAAATTTTCTCTAAAATAATTAACACATATTCTTGATTTTTGTTTTTTGCCTTTCTGGTAATATAGCATTCATTCATAATTATATAATCAATGTAGGTTCCTAACATCATAAACATCTTTTCTTCTATTTGTATTATTAATATTTTTAGGCCATCAACAAGTCTTCAATAGTAGGTTAGCTTTTTTGATAAATGTGTAATATGTAAACATGATTCCAAATTGCATGTAACAAACTCATGCTTCAATATTAAAGGAACATTTGTATTTTTAATAAACCTCTGATTTTACCTTAGGTTACTAACTTGAATTTAGATACTACATAAATATATGCATTTTTGTAGTGTATGAAATGCCAAGGTTAATTTGATTGTCATAATCCTAGAAAAATGAAAAATGAAAAATGATGCCCTGCTTGGAAACAAAAGCTAATTAAGATTTTTTTAATGCCCCAGAGAGAAAAGTGTACAGAGAGTAGTCACAGTTGGCTTAAGATTGGCAACTCTGTCGGATGTGACAACACATTCAGCTCATCCCACGCAGACACAACCCGGCATCTGGGATGATAATTATTAGACTTCAGAACACTTCTTGGAAATTTTCCATGTATTAGAGTGATTGCAAAGCAGCCCTTCTGGAACTATCATCATTTTATATATTACTAAATGCTTTCTCAATATTTATTTTTTACCTTTCTTATGAATTATAGCTATTCCGACATGCTAGAAAGTAGTACTGTAGATTTAACAAAGTAATATTTTTTAAAATGTGCAAATATTTTTGTTTTCTTTTCAAATCAAATCCTATAATTTACAATGCAAAATTTAAAATTCCAAATGCATTGCCTCAGTGAGATAATGCTGTGAATAAACTCTCATAAATAAAATAAGCTAAAAGACTTATTTTTAGCATAAACTTTAAAAATACTTTACCTTTTTAAACCACTTAGCAAATATGAAATATCTCCTTTTTAAAGGTATTTAAAATAAAATTTTATATATATTTACATATATAGCAACCCTATACAATATTCCTAATAAAAACTTTATTTGATAAGTAATTTTAAGCTAAATAAAAAAAAGACAAATGTGACGCTTCAGTGAATAGTTTTCTGAATGGATTCCATTAAACACTGAAATACTTTTTATTTTCTTTGCTATCTGAGAGCTAATATCATTTATTTAGACAGGCAGTGGAACAGTTCCTGCCACTGTATTATTTTGCGTAAGTTCCTTCAAGGTGTTCATCTGCTAAATGGCACCATTAGTACATTTCTTCAGATGAATGCTATAAAAAATACATGGCAAAACGTATATTAAGCATTTTGGACAGTATCTGGTATTAAATTGTTAGTACTGTTGCTATTATCAGCATTATATTATTAATATTGCTATTACCATAATGAGAAAATGTGATGTCATGGAAGTTTGTGGGACTCTGAAACAAACATATCTGGTTATGAATATTGATTCAATCCCCTAGAAGTTATTTGATTCTGGAGAAGTATTTTGGTCTTTTAGAGCCCCATTTTTCTACTCTGTGGAAGGTGGGAGGACTCCTACCCAACAAGGCAGGTTGTTGTTAAAATCATGGTGTTTAAAAATACTGTCCCGGTTAGGCACAGTGGCTCACACCTGTAGTACTAGCATTTTGGGAGGCTGAGGCAGGTGTATCATCTGAATTCAGGAGTTCAAGACCAGCCTGGCCAACATGGTGAAGCTCCGTCTATACTAAAAAATACAAAAATTAGCCAGGCGTGGTGGCAGGCCCCTGTAATCCCAGCTACTCAGGAGGCTGGGGCAGGAGAATCTCTTGAACATGAGAGGGGGAGGTTGCAGTGAGCCAACTGTGCCATTGCATTCCAGCCTGAGCAACAAGAGAGAAATCTGAGAAACAAAAACAAAACAAAAAAACAAATCCTGACTCATAGCAAGTTCTTAATAAATGATGTCTTTTAGTAAGAAGAAAATGGCTCAAGGACTTTATTGGTTTCTTACTTTTCTTCTCTTTTCTTTCCTTTGTCTTTTTTTGTTTATTTTGTTTTGTGTTGAGACAGGGTCCCACTGTATCACTCAGGCTAGCGTGCAGTGGCATGATCACAGCTCACTAAAGTCTCAATTTTCCCTGGCTGTGGTGATCCTCCTGCCTCCGCCTCCCAAGTAGCTGGGATTACAGGCACACACCACCATTCTTGACTAATTTTTGTATTTTTTTGTAGAGATGGTGTTTCTCCATGTTGCCTACGCTAGTCTCAAAGTTTTAATCTCAAGCAAACCATGCACCTCAGCCTTCCAAAATACTGGGATTACAGGAGTGGGACAATGAGCCTGGCCAGTTTTTTAATGTATAATAATACTATACACAAAATATATTTTCCAGACTTTGTTCTTCCAACTTCTGTCCTTTGTGGTGAAAGAAACCACAAAGTCATATATTTTTACTATTTACTTATAGTTTTCAAAATACAATTGCTTTTATTGTTCAATGGATTATTTCCTTCACTCAAATGATGATCACAAGAGACAATGATGATTTTTGCTTAGCGTATTTCTCCAAGCATGTGCATATTGTTTCATAGTTAAAATACAAGCTTTGGACATTCATTTGCATGTTTAGATATGTCTAACTTGAATGATATGATTCAACTTATTAATGTTATGTAAAAGGATATTAAATGTCAGAGAAACTATAACTTGCTTAGGAAATAATAACTACCTTCAAAGAAATTACCAACATTCTAATCTTTGTAAAAAATGTAAATATGCGTGCACACATGCATTCATCTAGCCTTATACATATTAACTTTAAAATAGTTACTATGTAAACAAAAGTACAGATGCATATAAAAAATAAAATTTGAAGCAATTTTAAGATATAAATATACAGATTCTCAATTCCTAATCACAAATGACTTTCTGCTGGTTGGCTCATAATCACCCTTGTATTATTAGTGTATTTCTCACTTTGTTCCAGGCACTGTAATACAATCTTTTGATAAATAATTGCATGTAATTTTTCTCCTCAAAATGAACTCTCCTTTCTCTTTCTTTAAACTTTTTTCTAGGCCTGAATTCTACATTTCCAATGGCCAGTAAGATGCTTCCACCTATTGTCTATCAGGCACATAGAAATCAAATTATCTATGGCTAGAAATTTTCAGGGCCACAGAGTAATGAGGATTATACAAAGCTTAATTCAACTTGTAGAATTCTAAGACATTTTATTGACTGTAAACATTTTACTAGACATATTTTTGACCAAATAAAACACATTTTAATAATGCATTTGTGCTATAACATGATGATATGTTCTCAAATCTTCTTCCAATTCTATTCTCTCACATTGCATAAAATTTGTGCCTTAGGGTCTTCAGCAAAGATACAGTCTTAGCTTATGATATCCATAGTCTCCATATTGTTTTATGTCCTAGAAATCTTCAAATATCCTTAAATATATTATTGACAATCTTTTAGATACAAATAATAATGCCAAACAAAATTTTCTGGCTTCTGTAACTGGGAAGTCTATAGTCCATGGCTTTAGGCACTGCTGGATTCATGAAATAAATAATGTCAAGGCTGTTTCTCCCATGCTTAAACTCTCTATCCACATCCTTGGTGAAAAGACTACTGGCAGAATCAGGCTCATATCCTACTAACTTATCAATGCCAATAGGAGAATGGCATTCTATTTTAGTAGAAAAATGCCCTTGGAAGGACTCTGATTGATGAAATTTTGTCACAAATATTTGTTGAGTAAATAAATCTCTTTCTCTTTTCTGTATCAGTAACTGTAACCATGGGTTTATATGCCTTGACTAGCCGAGCC
This sequence comes from Plecturocebus donacophilus, assembly GCA_004027715.1. NCBI lineage: Eukaryota > Metazoa > Chordata > Mammalia > Primates > Pitheciidae > Plecturocebus > Plecturocebus donacophilus. The sequence goes on along the minus strand of PVKP010004182.1, from coordinate 60,660 downwards.
TGTAAAACAGGTACAAGACTATGAATGGGGAGTGGTAGTTTCAGTTCTATTTAAAGACAAAGAGCAAGTTCTACAAAGATAAATCGTTCTGCTAATTAGAAGAAAAAAGAAGAGAAATAATGTTAAACGTGCTAAGAAATAGATATAGAAATTATGAGAGCTCCTGCTAATAACTTGCATACTGGTGTTTCCTCCTAGTATCAAGAATCCATGAAGCAAAAAATTTATTTACGTGGACCTTATGCACCAAACTAGAGAAAATCTGGCTCCATGAGAGTGTCATGAAAATGTAGAATGTTGTAGTTGATATTCTAAAGCATTTAGCTATAAAAAATAATCTATCATGTAAAGAGCTATTTTTTCAGAGTATCACCCAAGTGTGCATATTTAAACAATATGGTTTGTTCTTTAAAAAGATTGGTATAGCTTTCATAATTATTTTTAGGATGCAGTCCCCTATTCATTCTTTTTAGTTTTTTATAATTCATCTGTTGATAAACCTGGACTATTTGATATGAAACATTTTCTACAGTCTAGATTCTATATGCATAGTATAGTTTAAAATATGTCTTTTTCCTCTCTCTGTATTTTAAGCCAATTGGTAGCTGGGTATAGAGGCCTGATAAGACTCATGTCCAATCCTCTGGAAAGGTAATAAATGATGGTATGCTTTTTAATCAGCTACAGATAATGTCTAATTTTCTCCCATTTTTATTTATGCTCAATGCCTATCTCCATTAACTCACTGGGGTGACCACATGGGATATTCTCTTCTACCATTTCTTGTTCATTTGGTTAGATGATATACTTTTTCAAATTGGATCTGAAAAATTCATATGGCAATATATGAACAGATACTTCATATAGAAAAGAAATAATGCTGGAGCCAGGAACATCAAACTCCTAGATTCTGTTACACATTTCCCCTCATTTATTATTTGGTTACCCAGTAATATAATTAAGGAAATAGCAGGATTTATGCTTTATGATTTTTCTCTACCAGCATTTGCAATAATAAACTTGCTCACTATTATGATGGTCAGTTTATGTGTTAAGTTAGGGTACACAGTTACTCAGTAAACACTTACCTAATCCTGACTGTGAAGATATCTTATAAATGTGACTCTAATCCATAGTAAATGACTAACTAAGGGACTTTACCTAAGTCAATCAGTTGAAAGGCCTTGGAAACAGATGGAGGCTTCCCTAAAGAAGAAGAAAGTCTGCCTACGGAGATCAGCTTCTACTCATGCCCAACAGTTCTAGCCTGCCCTCCCGACAACCAGCCTTAGAGATTTTAGAATGGCATTGCAAATGCCCCACAATTTTACAAGCCAAATAATATATGTTCAACACAGAAACAGAACCAGTTTCTGTTTATTTATAATTATTTATTATAAATAATATATAAGTATACATATAAAACTGTTCATGTTATATATATCAAAATATTAAGCATAACATCATATCATATATATTCAAGATAATATATTTTTTTGTTAAATGTATATAATATATTCAACATATAATATATTGAATATGTTATTATATGTTATTAATATATTAGCATATACTATTAATATTTACATGGAATATATATAAATGATTCTGTTTCTCTGTTGAATGTTGTTTCCTACTCCTGGTACCAACATTTATATCAGACAGGATTCAACAGAGGTCTCTGTTGAATATGAAGAAATTAAAGGTTAAGGTATATTAAGGATTATGTTTTCTGAATAGGTTTTGTGATTTGTTGAATTGCTATTCTAATCTGATTAGATCTAAAGGTTCTAATGCCTCTATTTTCAGTGGTAAAGAGGACAGTGATCATCCATGACATGATGTAGCAATAGAAATAGGCAAAATATTACCTTTGGATACCCCTAATCAAATACATACTGAAGGAAAGTCACTGGGTAATAATGGATTAATAACTGATATTTTATAGTAGTCAAATTGAGGAGTATAATGATATGAGAAGGCTGTTCTTCATAGCACTGGAAAAAGTAGGAGAAGATAAGGATGAGCTCACAATGTCAAATTCCCATCTCAAATTGAGCTCAAATGACCTGAAAGCTTCTATATTTTCCTTTAGATAAACCTTTATGTTTTGTAATCATAGGGCTGAGATTTTAGAAAACCAAACTCAGTCTCTCTTCTCTTGAATGGTAAGATTTTGCAAGTTGAATTCCTTACCTTCCAGGGTGTCTTCTGCTAAGTGGAGGCATTCATTAGGAAAAAAAAATGATCTGAAAAATTCATATAATGACATATGGACAGAGACCATGGATCTGGGAACATCAAACTCCTGAATTATGTTGAGTCTTCTTTGCTATTAGAAGCAGCCTTTCTACTCCAGTCAAAGAAAGGTAGCCCTGCTTTCCCTGAAAAACTTGCAGGGGCCTTCTGTTTTACTTTGTTTTCATGCTGTTGATAAAGACATACCAGAGCCTCAGAAGAAAAAGAGGTTTAATTGGACTTACAGTTTCACATGGCTGGCTGGGGTGGCCTCAGAATCATGGTGGGAGGTGAACGGCACTTCTTACATGGCAGCAGCAAGAGAAAATGAGGAAGATGCAAAAGTGGAAACCCCTGTTAAACCCATCGGATATTGTGAGACCCATTCACTGTCACAGAATAGCATGGGAAAGACCGGCCCCCATCATTCAGTTACCTCCCACTGAGTCCCTCCCATAACAAGTGGGAATCCTGGGAGATTAATTCAAGTTGAGATTTGGATGGGGACACAACCAAACCATATCACCTTCCTGAGGTATTGGCCTTGCAAGCCACTGTTGATTCTAGTCAAGTGCTACTTCAGCCTCCTATCTTTGTTCTAGACTCATAATTAGACTAAGTTTTAGCAAGCCCTAAAGGGTACAGTACAAGGTTAATCCATGAATAGGTGCTCTACACAATAAAAGAACTGCATGATTATTTTCAATTTATACAGGCAGAAATCTGAAGATGTGTATGGGTTTAGATCATAAGGGTATGCATAGTGATAGAAAGAACATAAAGTTAGATTAGGCCAAATTGATTAATAAAGGCCCACTAAGCAGAGATTCTGGACAGTGTTTTTACTCAAGGTATTAGAAATGGCTATAACAGTTTTTGACTCACTGACCAAAATATGAACCCAAAATTAACTATACTAAAAGAAGCTGAAATGTCAGAAATAATTTGGTATACTATAGAGGAGGGTATCCAGAGGACTTAGTGAGATTGGAATGTTAGTGTAGATTAATCATATAAAAACATATTCATCTACACTAGGAGGGTTCATAGAGCACATCTTTCACTAAAAATGTGAGAAATAAATTTTTGAGGGAAGACCCAGCATCCTGGGTCATTCTTCCATGCCATTTACAAATTCAAGTGTAAAATGCTACCATCAAACTGTCAACCCTAAATGCAAAGCAGAAAATGGAATACTGGGGTGGAAGAGGCTAAGTGTTGATATTTGGTTGCCAAAGACAAGATAGTTGTGCTCTCTATCTTAGTAGAGAGCAGAGCCTAAGAAATCCGGAGACTTATAACCTTGACTGTTGATCATGGAGTCCTTAGAAAAGTAATAGATAGTCGGATGGTGTACTAAATCCTTACTTGATTCATGTAAGCAGAAGAGTTTTTAGTTGAGTGAACAGAAGTCTAACTTGAATCACCAAAACAGAGAGTCTCTGCCTCTCAATCAATTCCCAGAATTATGCCAGTTTATAGACTCAAAACTTTTGAATGAAGAACCCTTGAATTAAGGATTTCCCTTGAGGAAAGACCCTGCTACACAGCCAAAATTGTACTGTTAATCCTAATCTTAGCCTGACCCCAAAGTGAGTTATGGCCAGTTAGCAGGGTTACTGTACTTTGAGAGAAAGGAAATCATATTTCTAAGGAATTATTTGACATTGACTTTAAACTGGCACTAGTTCCAAAGACACAAAATGTCACTGTGGTCCATCATTTGGAGTAAGAACTTAACAGATCTCAGATGATCAATGGAGTTTTAGCTAAAGTTCATCTCACAGTGGGCTCAATGTGTCCCTGACCCCTTACTGTGGTATTTTCCCCATTTCCAGAATGTATAATTAGAAAAGACATATTCAGCAACTGTAGAATACCCACATTGTTATTCTGACCTGTGGAGTGAGAGTTATTGGGGTGGAAAAGTTCAAGCAGAAGTTATTTGAACTAACTCTTCCTATAAAAATAGTAAACCCAAAGCAATAGGACATTCATGAAGGGATTGCAGACATTAATGCCACTGTAATAAACCTGATGGATGAATGGGTAGTGATTCCCATCATATTCCTATTCAACTTACCGATTTGCTATGTGCAGAAAACAGAGGGATCTTAGAGAATCACAGTGTATTATCTTAAACTTAATCAGCTGATGATTCCAATTATGTTGCAGTTCCAAGTTGTGCTTTCACCAGTTGAGCAAATTAAGATATCCTCTAGGACCTCTGTGCTGGCAAATGTTTTTTTTTTTTTTTCCTTGACACCTTTAAATGAAGACCACCAGATGCAGCCTGTTTTCAGCTGGCAAGACAAGCAGTACAACTTCACTGTCCTACCTCAGGGGTATTTCAGCTCTCTAGACCTATGTCATTATTTAGTTCACAGGGACATTGATCACCTTTCCTTCACAGCAAATATTATGTTGGTCCATTATATTGATGATATGCTAATTAAAACTAGCAACAAAATGTAACAAATATTCAAGATGCTTTCATAAAACACTTGTGTATTAAAGGATGGGAAATAGATATACAAAAGTCATGGCCTTTCAACCTCTGTTAACTTTCTAGGGCCCAGTGAGGTAGAGTATGTTGATATATCCCTTCTGAGATAAAGGATAAGTTGTTGCATCTGACCCCTCTGGCAAGCAAGGCACAAAGCTTAGAAGTGCTCTTTCGATTTTATAAGTGACACAGTCCTCCTTTGGGTATGATATTCTGGTCCCTTTAATGAGTAACTAAAAAAAGCTGCTAGTTTGGAGTGAAGTCCAGAACAAGAGAAGGCTCTACAAAAGACACAGGCTGCCATGCAAGCTGATTGGCCACTTGGGTCATACAATGATCAGATCCAAAGTGTTTGGAGTGTCAGTGGTAGACAGTGATGTTGTTTGAAGTGTTTATGAAACACAGTGCACACCCTTAGTATTTTGGAGAAAACTCATTCTATACTCTGTGGATAACTACTTTCCTTTGAGAAACAGCTTTTGGCTTGCTACTGAGCCTTGGTAGAGACTAAACAGTTATCCATAGGTCACCAAGCGGAAATGTGATATGAGCAGCCAATTATATATAGATATATAGCTTGGTGGGTTAGCTTATCTATTTTCTCTCTCTCTCTCTCTGTGTATATATATATATATAAATAGAGAGAGATATGTAGACATCTCATTTTAAGCAGGCCCTGAAGGCACAAGTTACATGAAGAAGTTAGCAAATGCCCTTACGCTTGCTACATTACTTTCTTTGGCTCTCTACCCACATGTATAGCTTGATGAAGAGCATACCTTGAACAGTTGACTGTTCATCAGTCGATTGATGTTGAGAAAAACTCTGACCTGGCTTTCAGATGGCTCTGCACAATAGGTAGTCACTATCTAAAGCAACCAAGGAGAACAAAGACCAATGTAACAGAATCTCTGGGACATATTTAAAGCAGTGTCTAGAGGGAAATTTATAACACTAAATGCCCACAAGAGAAGTGAGGAAGGATCTAAAATCGACACCCTAATGTTATGATGAAAAGAAGTAGAGGAGCAAGATCAAACAAATTCAAAAGCTAGCAGAAGACAAGAAATAACTAAGATCAGAGCAGAACTGAAGGAGATAGAGACACAAAATACCCTTCAAAAAGTCAATAAATCCAGGAGCTGGTTTTTTGAAAAGATCAACTACATAGATAAACCGCTAGCAAGACTAATAAAAAAAGAAAAAAGAAAAGAATCAAATAGTGGCAATAAAAATTATAAAGGGGATATTGCCACCAATCCCACAGCAATACAGACTACCATCAGAGATTACTACAAACATCTCTATGCAGATATACCAATAAATCTAGAAGAAATGGATAAATTCCCGGAAAATTACACCCCCTCCCAAGACTAAACCAGGAAGAAATTGAATCCCTGAATAGACCAAAAACAAGGTCTGAAATTGAGGCAGTGATTAATAGTCCACCAACCAAAAAAAGTCCAGGACCAGATGGATTCAAAGCCACATTCTACCCAAGGTACAAAGAGAAGCTGGTACCATTCCTTCTGAAACTATTCGAAACAATAGAAAAAGAGGGAATCCTCCCAAATTCATTATGAGACCAACATCATCCTGATAACAAAAGGTGGCAGAGACACAACTAAAAAACACAATTTCAGGCCAATATCCATAATGAACATTGATGCAAAAATCCTCAATAAAATACTGACAAACTGAATCCAACAGCACATCAAAAACCTTATCCATCACAATCAAGTCAGCCTCATCCCTGGGATACAAGGCTGGTTCAACATATGCAAATCTATAAATGTAATCCATCACATTAGCAGAACCAAAGACAAAAATCAAATGATTATCTCATTAGATGCAGAGAAGGCCTTCAACAAAATTCAACAGTGCTTTATGCTAAAAACTCTCAATAAACTAGCTATCAGTGGAATGTATCTCAAAATAATAAGAGCTATTTATAACAAACTCACAGCCAATATCAGACTAAATGGGCAAAACCTGGAAGCATTTCCTTTGAAAACTGGCACAAGATAAGGATGCCCTCTCTCATTACTCCTATTCAACATAGTATTGGAAGTTCTGGCCAGGGCAATCAGGCAAGAAAAAGAAATAAATGGTATTCAATTAGGAAAAGAGAAAATCAAATGGTCTGTATTTGCAGACGACATGATTGTGTATTTAGAAGACCCCATTGTCTCAGCCCCAAATCTCTTTAAGCTGACAAGCAACTTCAACAAAGTCTCAGGATACAAAATCAATGTGCAAATATCACAAGCATTCCTATACACCAATAATAGACAAACAGAGAGCCAAATCATGAGTGAACTCCCATTCACAACTGGTACAAAGGGAATAAAATACCTAGGAATATTACTAACAAAGGATGTAAAGAACCTCTTCAAGGAGACCTAGAAACCACCTCTCAAGGAAGTATGAGAGGACACAAACAGATGGAAAAACCTTCCATGCTCATGGTTAGGAAGAATCAGTATCATGAAAATGGCCGTACTGCCCAAAGTAATTTATAGATTCAATGCCCTCCCCATCAAGCTACTATTGACTTTCTTAACAGAATTAGAAAAAAAACTTTAAACTTCATATGGACCCAAAAAGGAGTCCACATAGCCAAGACAATACTAAATGCTTGTGCACACACACACAAAAACAAACAAACAATCCTTGAACCATCATACTAACTGACTTCAAACTATACTGCAAGGCTACGGTAGTAAAAACAGCATGGTGCTGGTACCAAAACAGAGATATATAGACCAATTGAACAGAACAGAGACCTCACTAATAATGCCACACACCTACAACCATCTGCTCTTTGACAAACCTGACAAAAACAAGCAATTCGGAAAGGATTCCATGTTTAATAAATGGTGTTGGGAAAACTGGCTAGCCATATGCAGAAAGCAGAAACTAGATCCCTTCCTTATACTTTATACAAAAATTAACTCCAGATGGATTAAGGATTTAAACATAAGACCTAACACCACAAAAACCCTAGAAAAAGCCTAGTTAATACCATTTAGGACATAAATATCGGCAAATGCTTCATGACTGAAACACCAAAAGCAAAGACAACAAAAGCCAAAATAGACAAATTGGATCTAATTAAACTTAAGAGCTTCTGCACAACAAAAGATACTATCATTATCAGGAACTGACAACCAAAAAAATAGAAAAAATTTTTGCAATCTATCCGTCTGACAAAGGGCTTATATCCAGAATCTACAATGAACTTAAACAAATTTACAAGAAAAAAAATAAGCAACCCCATCAAAAAGTGGGCAAAGTATATGAAAAGACATTTCTCAAAAGGAGACATTTATGCAGGCAACAAACATATGAAAAAAAGCCCATCATCACTGATCATTAGAGAATTGCCAATCAAAATCACATTGAGATACCATCTCATGCCGATTAGAATGGTGATCATTAAAAAATCAGGAGACAACAGATGCTGGAGAGGATGTGAAGAAATAGGAATGCTTTTACATTGTTGGTGGGAGTGTAAATTAGTTCAGCCATTGTGGAAGACAGTGTGGCAATTCCTCAAGGATCTAGAAATAGAAATACTATTTGACCCAGCAATCCCATTACTGAGTATACCAATATATAATCCAAGGGATCATAAATCATTCTGTTATCAAGACACATGCACATGTATGTTTATTGTGTCACTGTTCACAATAGCAAAGACTTGGAACCAACCCAAATGCCCATCAATGATAGACTAGATAAAGAAAATGTGGCACATATATACCACGGAATACTATGCCATAAAAAGGATGAGTTTCTGTCCTTTGCAGGGACATGGATGAAGCTGGAAATCATCAATCTCAGCAAACTGACACAAGGACAGAAAACCAAACACTGCATGTTTTCACTCATAAGTGGGTGTTGAACAATGAGGACACATGAACACAGGGAAGGGAACATCACATACCAGGGCCTGTCAGGGGGTGGGGGGCTAAAGACTGGATAGCAAGGGGTAGGGGAATTGAGGAGGGTTAGAATTAGGAGAAATACCTAATGTAGATGATGCGGTGATGGATACAGAAAACCACCATGGCACGTGTATACCTATGTAACAAACTCGAACATTTTGCACATGTAGCCCAGAACTTAAAATATAATAAATAAATTTTTTTAAAAACTATAGCATTATAACCCCTTTCTAGGACATCCTTGAGGTACAATGATGAAGAAAAATTATCCCAGAGGGCAGAACTTAGAGCAGTGTACTTTGTGTTTTATTTTCCCTTGAGGCAGAAATTCCAGAGTTCTGAGTTTCTATTGATTCATAGTCTGTAGACACTCTTTAGCCGATGGTTTGGCTGGGTAGTCAGGGACATGGAAAGGAACATGATTGGAAAATAGGCAATGCAGAAGTTAGGAAAGTGAATATATGGATAAATGTCTCCAAATGGGCAAAGAATGTGATATATTTGTATATTATATGAATATTCACCAGAGGGTACCTCAGAAGAGGAAAATGTTAATAATGTAACTTAATAATAATGTTAATAATCAAGTGACTATAATGACCCCATTTCCCTAGCTAATCCTGTTATTACCTTATTGACTCATTAAAAAATGGCCTTGGTGGAAGATGCAGAGTTTATGCATACGCTTAGCAATGTGGACTTTCACTAAGGATGTCTTTGATACAGCCACTGCTGAATGTCCAATCTGGTAGCAGCAGAGAAGAACACATGATCACCTTGATAGATGCAGAAAAGTCTTTTTATAAAACTCAACATTTCGTCATGTTAAACACATTCAATAAACTAGGCATTGAAGGGACATACCTCAAAATAATAAGAGCCATCTATGACAAATCCACAGCCAACATCACACTGTATGGGCAAAAGGTGAAAGAATTCCCCTTGTGAGCCAAAACAAGACAAAGATACCCACTCTTACCACTTCTATTCAACATTGTGTGGAAAGTCCTAAACAAAGTGATCTGGCAAAAGAAATAAATAAAAGGCATTCAAATAGGAAGACAGGAAGTCAAACTCTCTCTCTTTGCAAACAGTTTGATTTTATACCTAGAAAATCCCATAGTATCTGCCCAAAGATGCCTAGATCTGATAAACAACTGTATCCATGTTTCAGCATACAAAATTGATGTTCAAAAATCAGTAGCATTTCTATACCCCAATAATGGCCATGCTGAAAGCCAAATAAAGAAAATACTCTCATTCATAATAGCCACAAAAAGGATAAAACACCCAGGAATTCAGCTAATTAGGGAGATAAAAGATCTTTACAAGACAAAACACCACTCAACAAAATCATATACAACACAAACAAATGGGCAAAAATTTTGTACTCATGAATAGGAAGAATCACCATTATTTAAATAGCTATTCTGCTCAATGCAAGTTGCAGATTCAATGTTGTTCCTGTCAATCTACAAACACAGCATGGTACTGGTAAAAGAAAACCAGACACATTGACCAATGGAACACAATAGAGAACTCAGAAATAAGACCACACACCTGCAACCATCTGATCTTCAACACATCTGACAAAAACAAGCAATTGGGAAAAGATTTCCTATTTTATAAAATGGTGTTAGGAGAACTGGCTTGTCATAAGCAGAAAATTGAAACTGGACCCTTCTTTATATACAAAAATTAAAATAGATTAAAGACTTAAACATAAAACCCAAAGCTATGAAAACTCTAGAAGAAAATCTAAGCAGTACCGTTTAGAACATAGGCAGAGGCAAAGATTTCATGATGAAATGCCAAAAGCAATTGCAAAAAAGACAAAAATTAACAGATGGGATCTAATTAAACTAAAGAGCTTCTGCACAGCAAAAGATACTTCATCACAGTGAACAATCGATAGAATGGCAGAAAATTTTTGCAGTTTATCCATCTGACAAAGTTCTAATATCCAGAGTGTAAATGGAACTTAAACAAATTTACAAGTAAAAAGCAAATAACGTTATTAAAAAGTGGGCAAAGGACATGAACAAACACTTCTCAGAAGACATACATGTGGCCAAAAAACATTTAAAAAAGCTCAACATCACTGATTATTAGAATGATGCAAATCAAAACCACAGTAAGATACTATCTTATATCAGTCAGAATAGCTTTTCTTAAAAAGTCACAAACAACAAATGCTGGTGATGTTGCCGAGAAACAAGAATGCTTTTAAGCTGTTAGTGGGAGTGTTCAGTAGTTCAACCACTATGGAAGACAGTGTGGTGGTGATTCCTCAAAGACCTAGAAGAAGAAATACCTCTGCCTCTATTTTATCCATCTTGTGGCTATTGTGAATGAGAGTATTTTCTTGATTGACCCACCAATGCCATTGTTAGGTATATACCCAAGGGAATATAAATTGTTCTATTATAATGATACATGCACACATATGTTCACTGCAGCACTATTCACAATAGCAAAGCCATGGAATCAATCTAAATTCCCAACAATGATAGACTGGATAAAGAAAATATGATATATATATATATACACACACTGTGGAACACTATGCAGCCACAAAAAGGAATCAGGTCCTGTCCTTTGACGGGACATGAATGGAGTCGGAAGCCATTATCCTCAACAAACTAAAACAGAAACAGAAAACACAACACAACACGTTCTCACTGATATGTGGAAGCTGAATGATGAGAACACATGGGCACATGAATGAGGGAGAAACAACACATACTGGGGCCTCTCTGGGGTGAGGAGGGAGAGCATCAGCAAGAATAGCTTATGTATGCTGGGATTAATACTGAGATGATGAAATGTTCTATGCAGCAAACCACCATTGCACATACTTACCTGTGCAACAAACCTGCACATCCTGCACATGCATTTAAAATAAATGTTGAAGGAAAAAAAAGTGTCCTTGCTACTTTCTTGAATTAAAGGATAGATTTTTTTCCAGTGCCCTTTCTAAGGAAGGGGCAGCCATAGTAGAGCCTCCATTATATACTGTAGTTTCTGTCACAGCTCACTGACTCTTATGGGCCTGTGAACACTTGTCATTCCTTGGGCATTCACATTACCAATAACTTCTTGCCATTAAATTTTAGATTCAGACTTTACTTGACTATATAGCTATGATATGAGCTAATGAGTTTAGCACCCTAGCTATAGTTCCCATTTGTGTTTACCAGGTATAATCATTGGAGGAGTTCCATGTTAGTATATTCAACCAAACTCTGGAATCAGGAATTGCTACCCTGTCATTTTGCCTCTTCTCTTTTTACTTATTTATTTTTATTTCAATAGTTTTTGGGGAACAGGTGGTGTTTGGTTTCATGAATAAGTTCCTTAGTGGCAATTTCTGAGATTTGGTGCACCCATCAACTGAGCAGTGTACACTCTACTCAATGTGTTGTCTTTTATTCCTTACTTCCTTCTCACCTTTTTGCTCAAGTCTCTGAAGTTCATTTTATCATTCTATGTCTTTACTTCATGTAGCTTAGCTCCCTCATTTTGCCTATTCTCTATCTCAACATCATGTATATTTCTACATAGCACAAAATTTTTCATGGTTTGTAATTATGGATTTTATTTCTCATATGTGCAAAGAGATGGAAAAGCATTATGCATGTTATATACTGCTGAGAGCTTGGTGTCTAGGGCACAGCTTTGCACAAAGTAGAGTAATTATAATTATTAGACAATATATGACAGACTAAAACGTAACTCCCAATAAAGGAAAATTTCTACAGTTGAAGTTCTGCCTCTGTGAGGGCCAAGTAAGTGACAATAGACTAATCAGCCCAGAGATAAATACTATGAACTCTGAACAACAATCTCTAGTACATCAAAAATATAATAGGTATATCATAGAGGGAATTTTATTATTTTATTTATTTGTATTGATTTATTTTTATTTATTTTATTATAGGTGCTAATTTAATACTTCCATATAATTTATAAATATCATGTCTGTCTAATTTGGTTATGTATCACTATAAATATTTGTCTTTTCTTTATGCTAGCAATAACTTGAATAATGCTATTTTGTGATAACCAGTAGATTACTGTAAATGATAGCTTACTGAGTTATAAATCACTAGGTCTTATTTCTTCTATCGAACTGTATATTTGTACCCATTAATCAACCCCAATTCTCCACTAACCTTCCTGGCCACTGGTTTAACAACCAGTCTACTCTCTATTGTCGTGATACTTGCTTATTTAGCTCCTATATATGAGAACATACAATATTTGTTTTTCTGTGCTTGGCTTATTTAACTTAACATAATGACTTCCAATTTCATTCACATTACTGAAAATTACAGGATTTAATTCTTTTTATGGATAAATAAAATTCCATTTTGTACACATATCATATTTTCCTTACTTATTCATCCACTGATGGACACCTAGATTGATTCCATATTTTGGCTACTATGAATAGTGCTGCAATAAGCAGGAGGGTTCAAATAGCTCTTTGATATATTGATTTCCTTCCTTTTGGATATATATCCAGTAGTGGAATTGCTGGATCATGTGATATTTCTATTTTTTAGTTTATTTGTGGAAACGACATACAGTTTTCCACAGAGGCTGTACTAATTTATATTCCTACCAACAGTGTACAAGTGTTCTCCTTCTCCATATCTTTGCCAACATCTGTTATTCTTTGTCTTTCTGTTAAAAAGCCATTTTAACTGGGGTGAGATGATATTGCATTGTGATTTTGATTTGCATTTCTCTAATGGTTAGTGATGTTGAACATTTTTTCAGATATCTTTTGGTCATTTGTATGTCTTCTTTTCAGAAATATCTATTCAGATATTTTGCCTTTTAAGCAATGCATACTATTTTTACATATTTATGGGACATTTGCCCATTTTTCACTTGGATTATTTGTTCTTTTGTTATTGGGTTGTTTCAGCTCTTTAGATATTCTGGTTGTTAATCCCTTGTCAGATGGATAATTTGCTAATAGGCAAGAGAAAGTGATAAAGGGCATTTAGATTGGAAAGGAAGAGGTTGAATTAGTCTTGTTTGCAGACTACATTATCTTATACTTAGCAAAATCTAAAAACTCTACCAAATCACTGTTAGAACTGATAAACAAACTCATCAAGTTCTCAGGATAAAAAATCAGCATGCAAAAATCAGTAGCATTCATATATGCCAACAGTGAACAATCTGAAAAGGAAATCAAGAAAGCAATCCCATTTACATAGCTACAAAGAATATAAAACACCTAGGGACCAATTTAGTCAAAGAAGTGAAAGATATTTACAAGGGAAACTATACAACACTGATAAAAGTAATTAAAGAGGATGCAAAAAATGGAAAGATATTTCATGTCCCTGGATTGGAAGAATTAATATTGATAAAATGACAATACTACCCAAAGCAATTTACAGATTCAGTGCAATTCCTATCAAAACACCAACAGAGTTCTCTACAGAAATAAGAATAACAACCCTAATGTTTATATGAAACCACGAAAGACCCCAAATAGCCAAAGCAATCCTGTGAAAAAGAATGAAGTTGAAGGCATCATACCACCAGACTTCAAAATATACTGGAAAGCTATAGTAAGCACATCAATATGGTACTTACATAAAAAGAGATACATAGACCAATGAAAGAGAATAGAAAATCCAAATATAAATCCACACATTTACATCCCAAATCATTTTCAATGAGGATGATAAGAACACTGGGGAAAGGACATAATCTTCAATAAATGGTGCTGAGAAAACTGTATAACCGTATTTAGAAGAATGAAACTAGACCCCTATCTCTTCTATAAACAAAAGTCAAATCAAAATCAGTTAAAGCCGAAATTGTGAAACTACCAGAAAAAAACATTGAAAAAATACTCAAGGACATTTATGTAAGACCACACAAGCCCAAACCACCAAACAAAAAAAAAAAAAAAAAAAAAAGAGCTGAAAACTGAAAAGCTTCTGTAAAGCAAAAGGCAGCAACCATCCAAAAAAAAAAAAAAGACAATCCATGGAACAAATTTTAATACGGAAGAAAATAATGTTGGATGAGTGTCCAACATTTATGACTATTTTAGTCTTAGATTAGGCCTTAGTCAGCATTGCTCAGAGAATTTAAAACTACAATGAAAAATTCATGAACTTTTGGGCTTGTGTAGCCATTGCACAGAGTGTAAGATGACCACAGAAACTGGAAATTTGTTGTGGGGCCTTACAAAATGCAGCCCAATATAGAAACCTCATATTCTATAAATCAACTTTTTACAAATCACTAGCTGCACTTTGCATCAGGCACGCATGATACAGACTGAAAGCACCCCATCTAAGGAAAAAGAAAAAAATAAGCAAGGCCTGAACTGAGTTTGAATTGCTGACTAAAAGAAAGAGCTTTTACTTAGAGTCCAACCAAGTTAATTGCCTGCCAAAATAAAAACATCAACATCCTTAAGAGAAATATAATGCAATCCACAGCCATCAAAACATAACATTTATAATGTCTGACATTAAATGGAAATTATTTGATATGTGAAGAATGAGGAAAAGCAACTCCTTCTAAGGAAAAAAGACAATCAATAAAAAATAATTCCAAAATATTGGAATTAGGATACAATAATACAGAAGTGGCTAATATAACTATGATGAATGAGGTAAAAGAAAATGTGAATTCAATGAAAGAAACAGTGAAAACCTCACCGCCCCCCAACTAAAAACTGTTCTTAAAAAGTGAAGGACCAGACACTGTGGCTCATGCCTGTAATTCCAGCACTTTGTGAGGCTGACTTGGGTAGACTGCTTGAGCTCAGGAGTTTGAGACCAGTCTGGGAAACATGGTGTAATCCTGTCTCTACAAAAAATACAAAATTTAGCCAGATGAGGTGGTGCGTGTCTGTGGTTCCAGCTACTTGAGAGGCTGAAGTGGGAGGACTGCTTGAGACCAGGAGATCAGGGCTGCAGTGAGCTACGACCACGTCACTACACTCCAGCTTGGGCAACAGAGCAAGACCCTGTAGAGTGAGAGATTTAAGAGCTAAAAAATATAATATCTGAAAAGAAAATTGAGGAGCTTAGAGTTGACCAAGAAATGAGTTAATTTGATCATAGAGCAGTGTAAATTGTCTTAGTCCTGGAAGTGCTGGCCAGAGTAGTCAGACAATAGAATGAAATAAAAGGTATCTAAATAAAAAAAAGAGGAGCTCAAAGTGTCCCTGTTAGGAGATGATATGATTCCATATCTAGAAAACCCCATAGATTTTACCCCAAAGCTCCTTGATCTAATAAATAACTGCAGCAAAATTTCAGGATTAAAAAATCAATGTACAAACATCAGTAGCATTCCTATACACTAATAACATTCCAAGCTGAAAGTCAAATCCAGAGTGCAATCCCATTCGCAATTGCCACAAAAAGAATAAAACATCCAGCAATAGAGCTAACTGGGAAGGTGAAAGATCTCTACAATGAGAATTAAAATACAGTGCTCAAAAAAATCAGAGAAGACAGAAACTAATAGAAAAACATTCCATGCTCCTGGATAGGGAGAATCAATATTGTTAAAATGGCCATACTGCCCAAAGCAATTTACAAATCCAATGCTATTTCTATCAAACTACCAATGACATTCTTCACAGAATTCACAGAACAGAAAAAAAAAAACTATTTTAAAATTCATATGAAATGAAAAAGGAACTCAAATAACCAAGGCAATCCTAAGCAAAAAGAACGTAGCTGAAAGCATCACATTACCCAACTTCAAACTATACTGCAAGGCAACAGTAACCAAAACAGCATAGTACTGGTACCAAAACAGACACAAAGACCAACAGAATGAAATAGAGAGCCAAGAAATAATGTCACATACCTACAACCATCTGATCTTTGGCAAAATCCACAAAAACAAGCAATGGGAAAAGGACTTCCTATTCAGTAAATGGTAATAAGATAACTGACTAGTCACATGCAGATTATTAAAAATGGATGCCCTCCTTATACTATATATAAAAATCAA
Source organism: Plecturocebus donacophilus (assembly GCA_004027715.1). Taxonomy (NCBI): domain Eukaryota; kingdom Metazoa; phylum Chordata; class Mammalia; order Primates; family Pitheciidae; genus Plecturocebus; species Plecturocebus donacophilus. The sequence goes on along the minus strand of PVKP010004182.1, from coordinate 43,953 downwards.
CTCAAAAGAGATTAAAGATTTAAATGTAAGCCCCCAAATTACAAAAATCCTGAAAGATGGCCGGGCGTGGTGGCTTACGCCTGTAATCTCAGCAGCTTAGGAAGCTGAGGCCGGTGCAACATGAGGTTAGGAGTTCGAAACCAGCCTAAGCAACATGGTGAAACCCCATCTCTACTAAAAATACAAAAATTAGCCAGGCATGGTGGCAAGTGCCTATAATCCCAGCTACTCAGGAGGCTGAGGCAGGAGAATTGCTTGAACCTGGGAGGCAGAGGTTGCAGTGAGCCAAGATCGAGTCACTGCACTCCAGCCTGGTTGACAGAGCAAGACTTCATCTTAAAATCAAACAAACAGATAGAAAAACACACAGAAAAGCAAAGAAACAACCTTAAAGATAACTTAAGAAATACCATTGTGGACATAGGACCAGGCAAAAATTTTATGATGAAGATGCCAAAAGTGATTGCATCAAAAACAAAATTTGACATATGGGAACTAATTGAACTATAGAACTTCTGCACAGCAAAAGAAACAATCAAGAGTGTAAACAGACAACCTACAGAATGGGAGTAAATATTTGCAAACTATGCATCTGACAAAGCTCTAATATCCAGAATCTATAAGCAACTTAAATAAATTTACAAGCAGAAAAATGAACAACTCCATTAAAAAGTGGGCCAAAAACATAAACAGACACTTTTATATTAGTTCATTATTGCACTGCTATATAGCAAACCTTTGAGACTGGGTAATTTATAAAGAAAAGAGGTTTAACTTGCTCATGGTTCCACAGGCTCTACAGGAAGCATATTGCTGACATGTGCTCTGCTTCTAGAAGGGCCTCATGGTGGAAAGCAAAATAGGAATAGGCACTTACCATGGCTGGAGCAGGAGAAAGAGAGAGAGCAAGGAAGTGCCACACAATTTTAAACTAGCAGATCTCCTGAGAACTCATCCAGTATTGCAAGGATAGTACCAAGGAGAATGGTGCTAATCCAATAATGAGAAATTTACCCCCATCACCCAATCAATTCCCACCAGGTCTCACCTCCAACATTGGGGATTACATTTTGACATGAGATTTGGTGGGGACAGAGATCCAAACCATATCACTTTTCAAAAGAAGCACACATGTAACCAAGAAACATATGAAAAAAATGTTCAGTATCACTAATTATTAGAGACATGCAAATTAAAACCACAATGAGATACCATCTCACACCAGTCAGAATGGTTATTATTAAACAGTCAAAAAATAATAGGTGCTGGCCAGGTTGCAGATAAAAGGGAATGCTTCTACACTGCTGGTGAGAATGCCAATTAGTTAAGCTACTGTAGAAAGCAGTTTGGAGACTTCTCAATGAGTTTAAAACAGAACTAGCATTCGACCCAGTAATGTCATTATTAGATATTTATCCAAAGGAATATAGATTGTTCTGTCATAAAGACTCATGCATGCGTATGTTCATGGCAGCACTATTCACAATAGCAAAGTCATGGAATCAACCTAAATGACCATCAGCGGTAGACTGGATAAAGGAAATGTGGTACATATACCCCACGGAACACAATACCACCATAAAAAAGAAAAAAACTCATGTCCTTTGCAAGGATATGGGGGGAGCTGGAGTCCATTACCCTAAGTGAATCAATTCAGGAATAGAATACCAAAAACCATAAACACCGAATACATATGTACACAAAGAAGGGAACAATAGACACCACAGTTTACTTCAGAATGAAGAGTGTGAGTAGGGTGAGAATCAAAAATCTACCTATCAGGTACTATGCTTATCCCCTGAGTGATGAAAAAATTTGTACACCAAACCCCTGTGACTTGCAAGTTATCTATATAACAAACCTGCACATGTACTCTTGAACTTAAAAGTTAAAAAAAAGAAAAGAAAAGAAATTATCTAATCTGAATACCACAGAGAAGAAGATAAAAGAAAAAAAATAAATGAATGAGGGCATATACAAAAAAATGGAGAGATATTCCATACTCATTAATTGAAACAATCATTTGTCAGTTAGCTAAAGATTTTTTAGACCAATTATTATTTGATAACATACCTGCATTAGTGAAATAAACTCAGTGTGCTGATTACCAATTTGTCATCGAAGTCCTGGTGAGACAGAAAGCACTTATATGTGGTAAATTACATGAAGCAGATTTATCAGTTACAAATAGGCAGCAAGGGACAAGAGACATCTGGGATTCATTGTGAGCCAGCCGCACAGAACTTATGAAAGCTGTGAAATGTGGGTAGAGTCTCCTCTGTGTGTGACCTATCGCACCACAGCTGAAGCAACCCCAAAAGCAGCTTCCCCAGATTATATACCCCATGGCAACGTTGAGAGGCATCCTGTTTCTAGATGGGGATTGGAACAAAGCCTGGAGTGGTCTAGCCAGTCCCTCCTTGTCTCAGAGTATTGCATTCCTATCACATTCTGTTCTTGAGAACTACAGGTGAGGAAATAGGGGAGACCTGAGTCTGTCACCTGGAGAACTGTCCTATACCAAAATGTTAAATGAAGTTATAAAATTTACCAAAACTGATAGAAAACATAAAGTCTGAATATGTCCATGACCTTCAAAGAAATTGTTTTTCTTATCAAAATAACTCCACAAAAGAAAATCCCATGCTCAAAAGATTCCGTAGTGAATTAGATTTTAAAACAATCACCATTTTATAAAACATAGCTACACAAAATAGAGAAGGAACCAACTCTCCCCAGGTTGTTTTCATGTCTAACATTTTCTTTCTTTTTATGAACTTACATAAAAGATATGTAAAAAGTATCCTGGAATTCTTGCTTCCTTGTCACAAGTAAATTTGGGTAGTTTGCACGTTAGACAATACAGCAGTTCTCTTCCTTATGGCTACCTGGGCCCCTTCAGATCCAGCTCTTTCTGTAGCATATCACAGTAAAGAAGATTCAAGATTGAGGGTTGGTTTGTGATAGAGTTGATGCCATTTTAGACCTTTATGTAAGCTCTTGGTCTTTCTTCTCCAGCATGTAAAAGATTGCCTGCATTTGGCATTTTAAGTTGCTTTCACAAATTAGTAAAATTGCTACTTAATTTCCATTTGGCTAGAGATCCTCATGTGTATACTTCTTCAGCCAGAACCCTGATGTGGAAGAGAAAGGAGTGCTTGGCTTTGAACCCCTAACAATAAGTGCCAAATAAATGGTATCTGTTTCTGTTGTAGTTGGAACAACATACTCTAACAGGTTTTGAGCAGAGGGAGTAAAAAGAAGATTAAACATATAATTCTTATCTTTCCCTAAATTTCTGTGTATCATATTAAACTAAATATTGAAACAAGGTATCTCCAACATTATCATTAAACATAATAACCGAGAGGAATGATGACACCTGTTCACTTTTTAAGACTAAAATCTTCTGATATTAGCTTGATTTAGAATATTTATTCATTCTGTGAGGCTTCTTCTCAAAGAGAAAGTGTAGAGGTTATTTTGAGAAACAAAATTAATGGCAAAAAAAAAAAACCCATAGAAACTGCACATAGCAACAAGGAAAAATGGTTTCTGAATAATGCTGAGAATGTACAGAGAAATAAAAGCAGAGATCATGCACAAAGTAGATTTGAACAATGCTAATATCACAGTGAGATTATAAACACGAGAAACTAAAATGAAGTGTTTAAAAAAGTTAAATTCAATTTAGAGTAAAATAGATGTAAGTAGAGAAAAAACAGCTATTTTCCATTCCCAATATTGGTATGCTTTCTAGTTCCTCAAAAGGAAGAAGGGATTTCTGATAAAATTGTTCAAAGGTCTAAGCCATCCAGTAAGTTACATTTTACTAATAAGAATCTGATTCATCCTTTTTATTTCTCTCCATGTGGCTGGGGCTTATGACCTTGCTAAGCATTATTTTACTGCTCCCTTTGTTCTCCGTATGCGGTGGGGATAAATAAGTTGAGCCAGGAACCATTATAAATAAACCAGATTTCTTGCTTTCTTCTAAATATAATAAAATATTTAAGAAATATCCCTGTTCCTTGAAATTGTTTTGATTTCTTTGGATACAAGCATTTCAATGCCTCCATTTTTGTTTTCATTTTTGTTACTTTATGAAAAATATTCTTTTGAGTTGGATTTAAATGATTCTGCTGAATCCCCTAAATCTCTATGTGTCATAAAGGATTAAACAATAATGCATTTGTGTCACATCAAAATTACATTCAGTTTGTGGAAAAGTAATTTGAAATGAATTCTCTACCATAGTGGATCTACTCAAACCACACAAAAAAATTCAAAATGAAATTCCATGTATATTTTAAATATTTACTTCTAGAGATGGAGTTTTAAAACCCAAAATGTAGGACTTTTTAAAATCTAAGTTTAATTTGTAAGAGACTGCCAAACTACTAAAACCAATTCCTCATCTTAAACACAAAACTGAACTACATTTCCCAGCTTTTCTTGATCATATGACCACAGGATAATTAATGGATTGTGGATAAAATGTTGTTTGCCACTTTCAAGCCCATTATAGGATACCAAAATATGGCACCCCAAAATATGCGTCTTTGGCATAAGGATTATTTTGAGCTATTTTTTTTTTTTTGAGAAATTACAGACAAGGAGAAGCTCTGAAATTAGGGTAGACGGTTATCCTTTCAAGGAAAATTTACACCTATAAAGGAAATCTCCATTTGTAAGGGAACCGTGCTCTGTTCCAGGGAGAGATGGATGACTCTAAATTATTAGAAAAGCTTATCACTGAAGAAGGCACAGATTTAACTCTGCTCAACAAATCTTACCCTTGTTTACTGTGCTTTTCCTGGTCACCTCCCATAGTTTCACCATCACCCGAGTGTTTTCCTTTCTTTGTTTCAGTTGAAGTCTGAACTCTAAGACACCTCTTTAAGTTTTACTAATCTCTCAAGTATATGTTAGATATACATGTTAATAAACTTCTGTTTATTTTCTTTCCTGTTAATCTGTTGTGTGTTATTAGAGAGCTCAGCTAAGAACTCAGTCAGTGTAGAGATAAAATAATTTTCCCTCCCATGCACCATAAACCTCTCCTACACATGATCCACCGAGATCTTTTTCATTTTCAGCTGCTTAGAATGGAGATCACCCACATAGCAAACTTGGAAGCCTTGTGTTGAGGATGGTAGAACAGCACTATGGAATAAGCTAGACTTATTGTACTATGACTTGAAAAAGAATTACCTAGTCATTGGAACTATCATTTTGGATTTTTTATGTCATATCAATAGATACACTTTTTGTAACTACCACGTTAGGTTTGAACATTTGTCATCATACTTTAATGAAGGTAATGTAAAATAGAAGTAAAATAAATCAAAATATGTTTTAATAAATTACCTGCAATGTTAAAATCATCATGTGTCTTAAGGTAAAGAAATAAACTAAATGCCACTTCAGTTGTCCCTTTGGGAGACGATTCTCAATGGCATTTGTCCACAAATGCCTGTCTCTGCATCATCCCTGTGGGACTTGGAAAGCCACAGGAGACCACTGAGGGCATAAAGCTCATGCTGCCTGCTGTGCTATGCATAATACAGTCCATTACCTCTGATATCTTCTGATATGTATGAAACTGTAAGAGGCTGACTTGCTAGCTTGCAAGTAGGAGAAAATCTCAGATCATTCACAGTTCTTGACAGTCCTCTCCAGATATTTAGACATGAAGAAAAATATTTTGAGTTCTGAATTACATATGCAGGAAGTAGCTGTGTTTCATACATAAAAGCATTAGGAAGACATATTTATAGAAATATTTAGATATTTTTTTACAAGAATATTTTGTATTCTTATAGAAGAATACAAGAAATCTATTTATTCATTAACATTCTAGATATTCAAAAGATGACTCAAAATAAATAGCTTACTTGTATTTAAGGGGCTTTTTGATAGAAGTTCAGGCATTATAGACCCAGATAATCTAAGTGAATCTACATGTTCATTTTAGCTCTCTTCTCAGTAAGATTTCAAAAGTGGAAATTAGACCTCTAATACTTGAGGGAAAGTGTGCCAATGGTTTCTGAGAAAATGTCTTTATACCTAAGAGAGAATGAAGAAAGAGAAACTCTCGTTTTCACTTAGCTATTTTCCTCCTCTTCTCCTTGTCTTGGATGTTGCTGTGGGATCTGGAATCTCTCCAGCTATTTGCTGTCAGTCTGAGGTTAAAGTTTACATTGGTCTCCAATGATATTGAGAGCTTGTTTGGAGATTCTAGCAGGGGAGTGTAGCTACTCGTATGCCCTTGACCGAACACCAGTCCTCCTCTATCAAGGATGGTTGTCCTCTTCAACCAAGTGCACAGCTTTGGGAGGGATGTATGTGGAGTGGTGAGAGAGGAAGGGAACACTCACATAGCTGGTCAGATCAGCTGAATCAACCCTGGCAATTAATGGGGTGACAGATGTTGCAGCCAGATCACCCTTACATCTGGTCCTCGATATTGAGACTGATGTTCATTGCATTGGTCTTAGGTCCTGTACTATCTATAGGCTTCTAATTATGAAAAATGCATTTTCTAAAAATTTAAGGCAACTCGAGTTGGGATTATAAAATTATTTTCTAAAGCATATTGCCTGATATCATATGATATGAAGGGATTAAGAGAAAAGTACAGTCACTAAAATATAGGCCTAACTAAATAACTGATGATTTTATTGAGAAATGAATAATACAACTTATTTCTCTGAAAAGACATTATGTGGTATAAAAATAACTAGTATTTAGCTATCTTTAGTGGTTGTGATAAAAAACCATAGAACACACTAGTCATATTAAAAATGAGGGAAGAGAGGTTGAAGAAAGTTCATTAATTCATCAATTCTCTTTCACAGAAGAAAAATACCATATGTTTTTGTCTAAAGTTACTAAAGCAAAGAAAAAAATGAAGCTTATGTTATGATTTAAAATATAGAAAAAAGATTCTCCTAGGAGAATATAACAGATTATAATTTCTCTGAGGCAAGAGACTATAGAACAAAAGATAGAATAACAACAAAAAATGAAGATGTCTTAACAAAATGTCAGGTAAGATGTAAGAAAAAGACCAAACAGATGCTTTATGATAGGCAGAAGGCTCTGGTCTGTCCACATTTTGTCTTGTCTTGGACAAATCACTTAATCTCTCTGAGTCTCAGTGTTTCATCTATAAAATGGAGATAGTAATAATAGTAGCTACCTTATAGTTTGGAGTGCATTGAGTGAATTAATGCATATAATAATTAGAATGATGCCTGTGGCCAGGTCCAGTGGTTCATGCCTGTAATCCTAGCACTTTGGGAGGCCGAGGCAGGCAGATCATTTGAGGTCAGGAGTTCAAAACCAGCCTGGCCAGCATGGTGAAACCCTGTTTCTGCTAAAAATACAAAAAGTTAGCCAGGCATGGTGGCGGGTGCCCGTAATTCTAGCTACTTGAGAGTCTGAGGCACGAGAATTGCTTGAACTTAGGAGGCGGAGGTTACAGTGAGCCGAGATCGCGAGATCACACCACTGCTCTCCAGCCTCGGGAGCAAGACTCTGTCTCAAAAAAAAAAAAAAAAAAAAAAAGAATGATGGCTGTCACATAATAAGCTTTCAAAAAAAAAGGTAGTTATTTATTGTAAAAAGTTAGTCATTCTTGTGGTGGCTCATCACAAAAGAGAGCATTAATTATGATTCATTCCTGGGTGACAAGTCACGATATTATAAAGCTGCCTATTTTCACTAAACTGATCTCTTCAAAACAATTACAATCAATATCTTAACAGACTATTTTTATAGATTATAAACCTTAGATATATTTCTGATTATGTAAGTCTGTATCAAGTTGTTTTCATTATTATAGTAATTCCACCCACTTAGAAGGGAAGAAGGCATTAAATATCAATTGAGAAAAATACGGATTTTATTTCTCAGCAAATGCGGTTGAGTAACTGGTGAGACATTTGGAAAATAAATCTCTTACCTGGATTATTAACAGCACCTCCTAACTGATTTTCCTACTCCACCTTACTGACTTTTGGATTATTCTTAACGAAGAGGCAGATAATCACTTCTCTGCTCAAAACTGTTGCCCCATCTCACCCGGAGTATATCGCCTGCAGAGCTCTGTGATTTGGTCCCTCTTTCTTCTGTCCATCTTGCTGAGCAGCTCTTGCTCCCTGGTCCCCTGGTTGTACTTCAAACACAACAGGCTTGATTTCAGGCCCTTGTGCTCCTTGTTCTCTCTACATGAAATACCATCTTCTTTCAAAACCAGATTCAGCTTATTCCATCACTTTCAGGGTTTTTACAATCTCACTGAGTATGCTAATGGAAAAACTCTCAAAGTAATTACTGTTCTCTCAGTAACACATAATGATATAAAAAATATATAAATAAAAAAAATTTAAAACCTGATTTTAGCTTAGTCTTTGGGAGAGCTTTAAGGGAGACTTTAGACTATTATTAGAGTCATTGATATGACAGCCTAATTAACTTTGGAGAATATTTTCTTATGTTTTCCCAATTGTGTCTTTTCAAGCATTATTAGCCACATATTTGATGTTAGGATATAAAACTGACATGTCTGATTTTCCAGTGACCTTGATATTTAGAAATAAATTAATCTATTAAAACAAAAACTTGACAAAATTATGGCAATGATTACATTGTGAAATGGATGATAGCGATATTTTCCCCTGAAAATATGTTATATAATTTCAGCATGCACCAATCTATACACACATATGTATAAAGCTTCCATATGTAATTAACACATATTTAATTTTATAACATATATATTAATTTCAAAGCATACAACTTGAACATGTGAGAACATAAGTACAGTACTATTTTAATAGTATTTATAAGTTTATATAGCAATATAACTATCTGATAGTTTCATTATGATATATATTTTTTTGTATATTTCAAGAATAGACTTTTCATTAATTTTGTTTGTGTTTGATGTTTTCCCATTTAGCAATGATTTTTTTAGTGTCTCACTTCCAATGCTTATCATACAGACAAAATACAGAGAAGAATACACAGAATTACATGGCTACAGGCATAGGAAATACTCAAATTGTGAAAGGTGTATGTTACTTTTCTCAGCTATTTTCTGGTAAGTACAATCTCATAAAAGACTATGTGTAGTTCACTACTGCATTTCAAATTTCTTAGGGTTCTTTCAGTGTCCTTACAGGAAATTTTAATGGAAACAGTAGTTTGCAATAAAATTCTAGCAAATTTTAAAATGGTAGTACATTTTTTATAGAATATATTTGAAACAGAAGACTTCCTCTGAACAGACTTCCTGTTCTTTTAGCACCATCTTCATTATAAGTTTCTGTGAAATTATACAGCTTCCTGCCATCCTTACAGGGGCCTGATTGGACAATTGATGCTTTCAAGCACCTGCTGCTCACACATCACAGTGTGGATAAAACCTAGTTGATTATAAACCTAGAAGTTGCAGCCAGAGTGCTTTCACAAAGGTTTTGTTTTCGCTGAATCAGTTGAGATGCTTGCAGTTGTCTGATGTTTCAACTTCAGAGCAGCCTGATAATCGTTCATATCAATAACACAAATGCACAAGGCAGACAAGAATTTCCTGTTATGCATGTCATAAACAGTAAAGTTCTGTGTGGATGTGAGCACAGTTAAATTTTATTATTTAACATAGAATCCAAAAGTTGGATTGCATCATTAATCAATTCATGTGTTCATTTTTTTTTTGAGCACCTACTAACTGAAATGAGGGGATGGCAGTTAACAAAATTGAGAACACCCTGCCCTCTAGTGGGAAGTCAGATAATAAACAAGTAAAAGGAATGCAAATTATGTTAAGCGCTTAGACTTTCTATGGGGTTTCCAATCTGGAATCTTAAAAGATCATATTCTAGAAAAATAAGGCTCTCTCTTTTATTCTTTTTTAAGGGGACTTGAATATCACATGGTAAATCGATTATTACCATTTCCTAAATAAAGCTATGTAGGGATGGAAAACACAGTTAAGCTACATTTTTTCTATTATTTTTAGTTGGCATGTAATAATTGCACAGATTTATTGGGTAAAGAATATTTTGATACATGTATACAATGTTTAATAACCAAATCATGGTAATTAGGATATACGTGACTTCAAACATTTATCATTTCTGAGTGGTGGGAACATTCAAAATTTAATGTTCTTTAAATTTTTAATCAAGAATATATCATGCCATTTAGTATCCCATACACCTATCCATACAAAAACACCATAGTTAATAAATAGATTGAAGATCAGACAGTATACCTAGAGACATTATTTCTCTTCAGATACCAAGATGTTTCTGAAGCTATCCCTTTCATATAAGGCCAGACTAAATAAACACTTGAATGAAGAAATAAACCAATGAATTCATTTTAGAAAACATGTTATAGATACCTTAATTACTATCTTTGAAAGAGTAAATCAACCAGTTCAAGTTAGACCTATTGTCTAAATTTTAAATGGCAAAGAGAGTTTTTATCCGTACAATAAATACTTGAGTAAGCCACGTTTTCCTGAAACAGTTGGATATGTATAGTAGTTACCATCTCAATGGCAAATCTAAAAGGAATGGTATTTGAACACTTTGAGATCAAAGTATTTAAGATTCATATTTAGATTAAATAAAGCAAGAGTTACTTTTTACTTGAGGGACACAGAGAGAGTGCATTAACTTCTGACCAAGTTTCCTCAAGTATAAATACCAATGAATGCATATACTTCTTTTTAACATATGGAAAATTATCTGCAGAATATCATTGTTTAGCTTTGAATTTGCAAAAAAAGTTACATGCATTTGATTCAAATTATATGAAAAATCCATATCTGATATATAAATATTATATGTAACCACAAATGGCATTCTTCCAGTATTTTGTATATACTTAAATTCCCAATAAATAATTTATAAGGCTTAAATTTTTATTTTGAAAAATCATCAAGAATGCTAGAAAGCATGAAATATGAATTAAGCTTGATATTAATGACAGAAAAATTAAATGAATTATGCCATTTATATAAAAATATGAGTGATTTTACTTTCAAGGAAAATAATAAGTTTCACAGGTATTTTTTATGGTGTTTCAGATGTGTTTTATCAGCTGGAATCTATTTCCATGTTTTGGAAGGGACATTACTTGATTAACAAGCATTAAGAAGAATTAACTTGATTAACAAGTAGTAAGAAGAAGTCTACTAGATACAATTATTTAGTTATTTCTGACTACTTGGAGTACTCAACTGTTTAACCAACCTAATAGGTGAAATAGACATGAAATTGTAGGGTAACAATTCTCATCTTTTTTTTTTCCTCATCCAGGGAGCATGCATTCCCTCATTTTTGATCCATTGCTTATGCTTTTCATGGCTTGGAGCTGGGAGTAGGAGCAATTGGCAGAGACTCCAACACATAGAAATTCACTGGAGCTAGGGAGTAGAGATAGTAACTTTGGAATGAGGAAAGAAAGGAGGTTGCCTCAGACGCTCTTTCAGAGAGAACTACCTGAGATGCTTGCAGTTCCCAGGCTAACACTCAAGTAATACCATTTACTTTCACTTTCTGATGCCAGGCGTTTTTCACCTGCCACCATGTGCAGCTGTAACTGTGATTTTTTTTTTCTCTGGCCTACTGGGGAAGAGAGTGAAATCTTTAAGTTTGAACAAAGTCTTCTCCCAAAGCACACAGCTCTTTTTGAGGTTGTCACATGCAATATAATCTCACTTGAAGGGTCTAATCTTACACATACACGATTTGAAAATTAACTGCATTCTTTAGAAATGTTCACAATCATTAAATATAAATTTTCATATGGGAGGAGATAGCTCTGCAGACAAGGAAAAGCAGGTCATGGAAAAAACAAGAGGTGCCGAATAGAAAGGGAATGTGTTGTGGACTTAATTTCTTTCCCAGAGCTTTCTCTGAGGACTTAGATTTAGAGATGTCAGAAACTCACTAATTGTAAACTATGGCTAAAGCCCCTTAATGTCTGGTAGAGTTAATAATTTCTTCATTTAGAGATTTAAATTGATTGAGATAATTTTGCTATAATAGAGCAATAATCAGTATTTGCAATAAGGCTCTGGATCTTTGAGATCTCTCCTTAGGACAGAGTTCCAGTTGTGGAATAACTAGTTAAAATGGCTTGATTTGTTTTGTTCATGCGACTTCATGTTTGTGTATTACTCACATATTTTCTGAAGATATTCTTATAATTATATAAGCAACTTGTGAACATGTCCAATCTACAGAATTTTGATGAGAGTATTTTGATATAAAAACATTTCCATTAATTTGATAAAGAAAAATTAGCAAACACTTCTCTACTGCTAATAAAAAAGTAACACTCTATGGTGATTCTAAGGAAATGTGTAAACTTTTATTTCATACTTTAAAGCAAAATTAAAATAACAAAAATAATAAATGTTGACCTTCCTGAATAAAACATGGTTTAAGATTAATAAAATAATCCTGCAGAATAGCCATTCATGTTTGGTTTCCTTAGCTTTCTATTCCTAGTGTTTTTTGTTTTTATTTTTGTTGTGGGTTTTTTTTGTTGTTGCATTTAAATTGTGGTACCCTTTAAAAGAAAAGCTTGCAATTTATGTTGTAGTAGCAACTAAATAACTCTTTAATAGATTCCTTCAAACTTAACTATATAGACAATGTCAACATAACATTGCTAACCATTTGCTAATTTCTCCTAATATTTCTCTTACTGCATGTTATGTGTTTTGTTTTTTGCTTTTATAGACTAGTCCCATGCCCTCTCATTTTATGTATTTTTTCTGCATAAAAATGCTTCCCCTGTCTATAAAATATGAGTTAAACTTTTTACTCTTACTGGATGGAGTGACTTATTTCCTCTGCTAGGTGTATTAGTTTCTATGTTGCATAACACTCCACCAAAATCTCAGCAGCTTGAAACTACATCTTTACATTATCTCTCAGGTTTGGAGTCAAAAGTTCAGGTCCTCTGCTCAGGATGTCCCACGGTGGCAATCTAAATACAGGCCAGACTGCTTTCTTTTCTGAGACTTTGGATTCTTTTCCAGACTTACATAGTTGTTGTGCAGAATTCAGTTCCTTATTGTTATATTGACTGAGATTGTTACTTTCTTGCTGGCTATCAGCCAGGAAATGCTCTCAGATCCTAGAAGCCCCCTTATACTTTGTTTCCTGTGACGCGGCCTTCTTATGGGCCATTAAAACTGTAGCTACTTATTTTTTCAAAGCCAGTAGAAGTTCTAACTCAAGTAAGCTAAAAATGGAGTACATCATCTAATCACTGAAGTGGCTATCTCACTACTTTTGCCACATTCTATTGGCTAGACACAAGTCACAGGTTCTGTTGCACTCAGAGACTGCCATTTTAGTAATCTTCTCAGTAGAATATAAAATTATGACAGCATTTTACTGCCCTGGGATCTGTCAGGTGAACTGTTTCTTACTTCTTCATTCTGGAGTCTTGCAGTGAATCTACTGTCATGGTACTACACTGTTTTACCAGAACAAGAAGGTCAGACTGTGTAGGCTGGTTTTCTAAATATTTGTCATTTTTTGTTTTCTCTGCATAATCCAGTAACCTTAATAATAAAAACAACAATATTAATATCTAAACTATACAAAGAATCTTCTAATTTATAAAGCACTTTTACGTAGTTCTTTCACTTCTTTAATTCTACTTTCCAAGAATTCAGTAAATTTTAGTGATATTGTTACCAGTGCTCCTGGGTTCCTATAATCCCCCAGGATAGAAATCATGAGAGATCACCATACATAGCAGCAAAGAGAAACAGAAAAGTTTATTTAGCGTGTGCACAAGGAAGTCAGCACTGTGAATGGAAAAGCCAAGCTGCTCCCTTAAAGATATATGGGTTAGTTTTTTAGGTCTTTTTCTATGGGGAAGGGCTTCATCAGGTCATGTATAGGCAGGATTTCTCTAGCACTTGAGCAGGATTTCTCTAGAACTAAAGCAGCACTTTACATGATTCTTCATACATTGCATATAACATTTACATTTTAAATCTTTACCTGGTCATGATTTTTAGCCTTAAAATGAGTAAGAAATAACTACAAGTTGAGGTTTAAGTCAGACTGTGCATGCAGGGTCCTGTGGAAGTCCCTAGTCATCCAATCCAGAGACTTACTGTTAATAGCTTCTTGAGTCTTTTGTTGATGATTGACTGGCTGGAAGTTAGGTAAGCCATAGCTTGAATAACAGGCTTTTGTTCTTTTTTCTCTAAGTCTCTTCAAAATAGGAAACCAGCCAGCTTGCCTGGTTGGTATTGCCTCAGTGTTAATTCATTCATACAAATACTTTTGCTCAAAAGCTAAATAGTAACTTGCCCAATTTAGTGTAGTGTTAGTTGAAGCCTTGTGTTTTTGTTTGTTTGTTTGTTTTTTAATCATTCCCCAATTAGAATGATCACAGAGTCATCTCTATGCAATTTTTGGTTGACTAAGTTCAGAAAGTCAGCTATTTCTCATTTTGGTTTGACTTGTCGAGTGCAAAAAAGCAAAATAAAAGTTGTTCTTTTGTCAGAGGCATTCAAACCTGAGTGACTCCCTCTTGAGTGAGGGCTAGGAAACATAAGGCTGGGATTTTCTGGGCTGTATTCCCAGAAAGTTAGGTATTCCTAGCCTCTAGATGTGTATGTTTAAGGGAAGAGGTTGATAACATTTACTAAACAGACCTAGACTTGGGAGTGTTCTGATATCCCAATATCTTGAGAACAGAAGCATTCTTAATTTTGCTCTAAGAATAATAATATTGATTTTTGAAAATTAGAGTGATTAAGAAAATTAATCCTTTATCACAAACCCTTGCAGCACGGCACATCTCCCATGATTTTTTTATCATATATATAAAAGATTATTGTACCTAGGGTGGGTACATTCTTCTTCTTACTTTTGGAAATGCCCTACTCTGTCTATGGAATAGCTGCACTTTCACCACTTTACCTTCTTTTAAAAAAAATTTTGTTTAATTATTTTTTGAAATTGTATTTGGGTTCTAGGGTACATGCGCACGTCCTGCATCCTGCAGGATTGTTGCATAGGTACATACATGCCATCGTAGTTTGCTGTCTCCATCCCCCCACTCTCCATAGGTACATCAGGCATTTCTCCCAGTGTTATCCCTCCCCATCCTCCCTGCCTCCCCTCACTATCTCTCCCCTCCTCTCCCCTCCACCCCCACACCTAGCCCTGTGAGTGTTTTTCCCTTCCCTGTGCCCAAGTGTTCTCATCGTTCATCATCTGCCTATGAGTGAAAACATGAGGTGTTTGGTTTTCTGTTGTGTCAGTTTGCTGAGAATGATGGTTTCCAGATTTCATCTATGTGCCTACAAAGGACATGAACTCATCATTTTTTATGGCTGCATAGTATTCCATGGTGTATATGTGCCACATTTTTTTTGTCCAGTCTGTCATCATTGGGAATTTGGGTTGGTTCCAGGTCTCTGCTATCATAAACAGTGCCGCAATGAACATACGTGTGCATGTCTTTATGATAGAATGATTTAGAATCCTTTGGGTATATATCCAGTGATGGGATTGCTGGGTCAAATGGAATTTCTATTTCTAGGTCCTTGAGGAATCGCCACACTGTTTTCCATAATGGTTGAAGTAATTTTTACTTCCACCAACAGTGTAAAAGTGTTCCTATTTCTCCACATCCTCCCCAGCATCTGCTGTCTCCAGATTTTTTTAATGATCGCCATTCTAATTGGCGTGAGATGGTATCTCAATGTGGTTTTGATTTGCATTTCTCTAATGACCAGTGATGATGAGCATTTTTTCATCTTTATTGGCCTCATATATGTCTTCTTTTGAAAAGTGTCTGTTCATGTCCTTCACCCACTTTTGAATGTAGGACTGCTGGAGGTCCATTCCAGACCCTGCTTGCCTGGGGATCACCTGTGGTGGCTGCAGAACAGTAAGGGCTGCTGCCAGTTTTTCTTCTGTTATATTCATCCCAGAAGTGTACCCCCCAGATATCAGCCTGAGCTCTCCTTTATGAGGTGTCTCTTTGGCTATATGGGCGTCAGGGAGCTGCTTGAGGAGACAATCTGTCCCTTATAGGAGCTCACGTGCTGAGCTGGGAGCTCTGTCATTCCGTTCAGAGCTGCTAGGCACGTACGTTTAAGTCTGCTGCAGCAGAACTCATAACTGCCTTTTTTCCCAGGTGCTCTGTCCTGGGAAGGCAGGGCTTTATTTATAAGTTCCTGATGTTATGCTGCCTTTTATCTGAGATGCCCAGCTAGGAGGTAGTCTAGTCATAGTCTGCCAGCAGAGGCATTGCTGAACTGCCATGGGCTCTGCCCAGCTTCTGTGTGAACTTCCTTGCAGTTTTGTTTACAGAGGTACAGTTAGAACTGCCTTGGTAATGATGGTCTGCCTTAGTAATGGCTGACTGCCTATGTAATGGTGGACTGCCTCAGTAAAGACAGATTGCCTCGGTAATGGTGGACTGCATTGGTAATGGCAGATTGCCTCAGTAATGGTAGACTGCCTCAGTAATGGCGGACTGCCTCAGTAGTGCAAGACTGCCTCTGTAATGGCTGACGCCCTTCCACCCCACCAAGCTGGACCATTCCAGGTCCAGCTGCACTTGCTGCAAAACTCTTAATCCAGAGCATTTCAGATTGCTGGTCTTTGTGGTGGTAGGACCCCCTGAGCCAGATCACCTGGCTCCCTGTTTCAGCCCCCTTTTTATCAGTTGAATGGGCAATTCTGTATCCCAGGCATTCCAAGCACCAGTTGAAACAGCCACCCAAATTTGTGTGAGTTTTTCTGGGGAGACCCATGGTGCCAGCTGAAACAGCCATGCTGGAAACTCATGGTGCTTTTCATCCCAGGAATCTCCCAGACTGTGGGCAGTAAAAACTCATTTATAAATGCAGTGATCACTGACCTTCTGTGTTGTTCTTGCTAGGAAGTGAACTCCAGAGCTGTTCCTATTCAGCCATCTTGGATCACAGCAGCCAACAAATTATTTTATATTCAAACATAAATATATCAGGAATTAAGCACCGATATTTTCTACAGCATGGATGAATCTTGAAAACATTACACTAAGTAAATGAAGCCAAACACAGAAGAATAAATATTGTATAACTCTATTTATATGAAATGTCCAAAAAGTAGATTAATGGTTGCCAGGGCCTGGGGCAAGGCAAAAGTGGGAAATGACTGCTAAGTGCAGATGATGATAACTTTCTAAAATTAGGTGGGGGAGATGGCTGCATGATCCTATGACTATACTAAAAGATGCTGGATTGTATACTTTAAAGAATGAAATTTATGGTTTGTGAATTATATCTCAGTAAGCTGTTTTTAGAAACTAGAGTGTGATATTTAACCCTAGAGATGTTCCATACACTTTAAAGTACATATATATGTGAAATAACTATAATATCATGCCTGATAGGCAGGAACTAGTCAGTAAATGGGCTTTTTTTAAAAAAAATTCTGTTATTACATTAATAGTATTTGAGATTATGAGTGATTTTTATTTCTATCATTGCATTAACACTACTTGAGGCTTGACACTGACAAATGTATCTGACTTTTAGAAAAGAGTACACATCATCTGAAATAAATGATAGTGTCTGTTTCTACTCTTTTCCATTTTCTTTATGGCCTAAATAAAAAAACTTAAACAGATGCATATTACTGATACACTGTACCACATTATGTAAGGAATCCCTTTTTCATTAATCATTCTAATTTTAGAGATTCATGAAAGCATAGTGACAAAAACTTCAAAAATAACGTTTTTAGAGAGTACTACATAAAAATATTTATTTAGATGTGTTTTTAAACATAGTCTTTTAGAAAATATATTTATTTTTGCAATCTATAGGAAATATTAAAATGTGGTATGTTCTTAGCCATTATACAGAACATATGCATGGCTTGTCTAATTGGTTAGTGACTAAGACTGAAATCTGTATTTTAAAAAACATTTTGGGATGATTTACAAGTTTCACACTTTTCCATAATTCTAACAATAAAATTTATTTAAAGGAATTGTGACATTATATTTAACATTCATTCTGATCTTTGTTACTGAGCACACATACCAAATGTGTTAATGTGAAGTACAGGGAAAATAGTTTTGTTTCAACTGGGTTTTCTTTTTTCCTTTTGCTTACCAATCTCTTTACTTCTCATTGTAAGGGAAAACTAATATATTACAGTGGCAGATATTAGCATACTCTACCTATAATTCCAGTTTTCTTCCCAGTACATAGAAGTAAACAGTGTCCACACTACTTCCTTTGGCAAATGAAATAAGACTATAAAGAACACGTGTAACTTCCACATAGAAGCCATTAAGAGACCTTGAATAGCATGTTCCCTTCTCTCTGCCATGGTGACCAAGCATATTTCAGACAGAGGAAGCTTCATCCACCTGTGTCCCATTTTGTGGAAAACCTGAGATAAATGTGTAGTCGGTATGATAAATGTATAACTCTTTATTTATTTGTTTTGATTCATTGATATTCATGATTTTTTTTTATCACAGGATAACTTAGTCTTTCCTGCCTAATACCATAGCTTACAGTCTTTAGAAAAGATTCAGACACTAGTATTTTACTTAACATTTAAACATTGTGTTAAATAAATATTCAACACCAACATATGCACTCCTATACATATTTTTACAATATATTCACATAAATTATGCATTATTTGGAAAGTTTAGAGGTACTTTCCAGATAAAACCTTAATTTGGAGGAGCATATTAATAAGTTATATGGTGTGAAATGATGTTCTTTGTACAATGTGCTTATGAGAAAATGTGTTGTTCAATGCGAAACATATGTTCATTACTTGGAATACAGATTTCTTCACACATTTATTTCATGAAACCTAGATGTAGTTTACAAAACTGGAAAAAAGGTGGCTACTTTAAATTAAACTCACTATTATTAAATGTGATTTTCTCTACTAGATAAAGCAAATTACTCCGGTGATTTTGTCAATCTAGATAACAATCACAGTCTCTTGATTTTATTTTCTTTACGCATATCATATTCATATCATAGAACACGCAGACATAATTTCTGTCACAATCTAGCTAAATTAACATCTCACTATCTTCCTCCTCTTCTTGAGTCTTGCCTCCAACTTCCTTTTTTACAAAAATTGGACTTTCACTATACCATGCTCAGTTCAATTTAAACGTAAATCTCTGTTGACTGCAAGATCATTTCAAACTCTACCCTGGTGCCACTCTGTGTGGCTCCATAATGAGTCTTCAGAGTTCTATTCCAGGGATATCTACTAAAAGTTTCCTCCAACTCTTGTCAGTCTGAGACACTCACCATCTTCAAATATGGCTGACTCATTTGAACCCCTCCTTCATACTGTTTCCTCCTTCATATTCATTTTCCAAAATGATATCCACTGAAGTACTTATTATTTATACAGTAAATTATTACATGCACATGTGTATTAGTCAGGGTTCTCTAGAGGGACAGAACTAATAGAATATACATATCCTATTAGTATTATATTCTATCAGTTTTGTATATATGTAAAAGGGAATATATTAAGTATTAACTTACAGGATCACAAGGTCCCACAATAGGCTATCTGTAAGCTGAGTAGCATGGAGAGCCAGTCTGAGTCCCAAAATTGAAGAACTTGGAGTGCAATATTGAGGGCAGGAAGCAGCCAGTATGGGAGAATGATGTAGGCTGGGAGCCTAGGCCAGTCTCACCTTTTCAAGTTTTCCTGCTTTATATTTTCTGGAAGCTGATGAGATGATGCCCACCAGATTAAGGGTGGGTCTCCCTTTCCCAGCCCACTGACTCAAATGTTAATCTCCTTTGGCAACACCCTTACAGACAAAACCAGGATTAATACTTTGCATCCTTCAATCCAATCAAGTTGACACTCCGTATTAACCATCATGATGTGATTTTAAAAGGTACATGGAAGTATATAAAATTTTTTATCTTTTCTTTTTCTTCCATTTCCCAAGGACTACCACTGTTTACTGAATTTGTTTTTTAATCTGGTGATTATGACCACTATAACATTTTAAATAAAACATTAAATTATTAGGCTAATTCTACTGTAATATTTAATGCAAATTAACATGAATTTTTTATTGTTTTTGTTTTTTCTTTTGTGACGTGTTTGCTTCTAATTCATTCTTTGATTTGTTTCTATTTATTTTGTTTTAAATAAAACGTGTATGTGTTCTTATGATAATAAGTGAAACACTACAAAAATGATGTAAGACGTTAATAATCTCTTCTAACCTTCATTCCCACCCCTGCGGTGTAATCACTCTTAGCAGATTGCTGTGTTTTTTGGCCCATTCATCTAGAGTCATATGGTACTATGAAACATATGTGCACATCCCCAGGAGTGGCAGACATTGTTAGTCATTCATCCAATATTAATTTTTCTCTTCTACCTTACAAATAGAGCTCCCTCTTCTTCTTCTTCTTCTTTTTTTTTTTACAGAGAAAGTTTTCTCTGTTAAAATATTTATCATTATAGTTTTCCTTTCAGACAGGGATACAATGAGACAATTCTTGGCAGTGAGAAAAATAGAGATGTCACTCACTGGGTGGAATTTTAGGAAAGTTTTTAAAGAGAAACAAGCTCAGCTGTTCCTTCTTAAGCTTGTTGAGCCTTGTCCTTTCTATCAGTTTTAAACATGGCTATGAGAAGTGGGATGTGAAGAGCCATATACCTTTAGGACTAGTGGAACAAAAAATACAACAAGGTTTGGGCACTGCATGGCTCAGGAAGCAACTGCACCAGTCATGCTTAATCTGCAAACCCTTATTTGGTTAGGAAAATCATGTCATTTGTTGCTTAATAGTAAATAATGGGAATTCTTCAAAGTCAGTAATTCTATATCTGTTATGTTACTTTGAGGAGTTTCACATCATCAGTGATATTGATGGACTATCATTTATCTATTTACTAACCTAATCATTTAAAAGATTGTTTCCAGCTTCTCACCTACAAACAATATTACAGTAATCACCCACATAGGTAAGTTCCTAGGTATTGGTGTTTTGTGCTCATTATGACATAGTCCCCCATGTAAGTTTGCTCAAATTTTAATACACATTTTCTGATTACTTTCCAAAGACGTGTAGAAATTCATACTGCCACAGTATGAAATCATAAGCAAATGTATGAGTTTCAGTTCTCCAAAAGCATATTGCAATTATTTCATATCACAAAATTATTAATTTTTAAAATAAAATTAATCAAGAGGTCAAAAACTTATGTCATCATCATTACCTATATGTTTGTTGTTCATCTGGATTATGCTTTCTCTAGATTGGTTATTCTTTAAATAACTTTCCCTTGACTTGTTTGTCTTTTTCTTATCACTTTCTAAATTTCCTTATATGTTAGAGTTATTATGCCAATACATTTACTATATGTTGCAAATATTTTCTTCTAATCTATTGTCTTTTGGTTTTTTAATGGAGTGTTTTGCAATTGAAATACATGTATTTAAATAAAATACTTGCATACATGTTTCTTGATTTGTCATCCTTATGTAGTATTAATTGATGCCTGATCTTCAGGTACCACATGACTTCCCTGCTCTCCTAGCAACTTCCTTCCAAAATTTAATTGTAAATAATGCACTTCTTCATCTTTTTCTTAGTTTGTCAACTACAATAAATTCATTGATTGCATTCCACAAAGGTTTCTTTTTTAACTAGCACACTTTTATGTCTTTCCATCATTTCCTTTTGTAACTACCTGAATTGTTGTTAGGCATATCAATATTTTTACAAGATCTAGTTTACATCACTGTCACAGGGACACCACCATCACTGTGCAGCAGCATGATCACTTTGGTTCTTCCTGAAATTGTACAGAATGTGGCAGCATTATAATTTTTTATTATATTAATATCCCATGCTTTAAGTATGTTCTTAATACAAAGGTTGAAAATAAAGGTAGTTTTTACAGTATAGATAAATTTTATTTACTCTTCCTCTAGGCATTTCCTATTCTGAGGAGCTTACTTTGATCTTATGTTGCAAATAAGCGACTACTTGAGATGCACAAATATAGAGAGACTGCTGCAGGCCACTTCATGGCTATTCACAGATAGAAAGGTTTTTTTTTGAGATTTTCAGCCCTTTGTATAATAAGCAATGTTTTATATCTTTTTACTTTATTTGGGGGACTGGATGACTAGTTCCTAAGGACTGACAATTGAATGGTCCTAGATCGTGAACCTACCTTTGGATAACTTGTTCTTTAGACTTTTCTATTATCAGAGACTTATGATAATTTATAGTCTATGGAGATGTCTTGAGTAAACTTTAGTGAAATTGGTGAACTATTTGAATACTGAGATAATATTTGCAAAATTGTTAATAGCTGTGAGACAAGGGCATCAGCCTTTCTATCATTCTTTGATACAAGGATTGATATATGCCTAATACAGCAAAATAGAACACAGCATCATTCATTTATCAAATCTATCAACTTTATCTACAACCTTTATGTTGTAGAAAAAGGAATCATAGACGATTAGGAAATAGAATCTTGCTTGATATTTATTTATGATTTCCTTGAATTTAAAGTATAAGACCTTGTATATTTATCCATTTCTTGTTTCAACTGTCATTTATTTAATGAGCAAAACTGTATCTTTGCTGTGGCAATTTTTAAAAGGATGTTATTATAGGGTAGAATATTTAATGTTGAGGTCCTGTTTGATGCTAAGTAGATTTTCTAAGTCTAGTTCTCTCTCTTCTAATGACAATTTTAATAAATAAGTACAAAATATACTTGATTTTGTTTGATAATTATAATTTCTTAAACTAGATATATTTGTCCCTACTTGCCTCTAATTTTCCATCTCTTTTCCTTATGATTAGCCTTAAGTTTTTCATATGAAGAACAAGGTAAATTTTATATTTTTCATTACAGTAGTTATCACATTTATGTTAGCAGTGGCATTTACCATTCTACATTCATTTAACATAAGAAATTCTCCTTGAACTAAAGCCTAATGACCATATAATTTCATCTTTGTAATCAAGTGGTTCTATTTCTTTTTTCAAAGGAGGTGTTTTTAATGTAGTCGTGAAAAGTAAATGCTAACAATAGCCCCCAGAGAATTAGGAGACCTTATTCATCAAGAAGGGACTATTATATCAAATAACTTTTAATTTCTAAAAAATGTGGCTTGCCAGTATTTACAGTTCACATCCAGCAAATTTCAAATTGATGTGATTGTGAAATAAATTCAGCAATTTTTAATCTAAATTTAAGTAAAACTTTTTTTTTGTCTTGGTTTTGCTGACATTTGTTTCTAGCATAGTTAGCATAGTTTTCTTTTTTAACTTTTTCCTCTTTTGGTTTCTACTCAACAGCTATTATTTTTCTACTTTATACCTTTATCAAATATCCTTTTTCAAAAAAATCAGATGCATAGATATGAATTTTCAGAATTTCAGGAATTTAAAGTGTTACTGGAAAGGGATTCCAATACAGACCTGAAGAGAGGATTTCACACAAGAAAGAATTCAGGGTGAGTCCCCAGTGCAAAGTGAAAACAAGTTTATTAAGGTAAAGTGGCCTCATAGAAAGAGTTAGGGAGGATTCCCTCCTTTTGTATTGTTTGGAATAGTTTCAACAGGAATGGTACCAGCTCCTGTTTGTAGGTCTGGTAGAATTCGGCTGTGAACCCATCTGGACCCAGAAGTTTTTTGGTTGGTAGGCTATTAATTGCTGCCTTGACTTCAGACCTTGTTATTGGTCTATTCAGGGTTTCAACTTCTTCTTGGCTTAGTCTCAGGAGTAAATCTGGCAGAGACACAAATAAAAAAGAAAACTACAGGCCAATATCCATGATGAACATAGATGCCAAAATCTTCAATAAAATACTGGCAAACCGAATCCAATAGCACATCAAAAAGCTTATCCACCACGATCAAGTAGGCTTCATCCCAGGGATGCAAGGCTAGTACAACATATGCAAATCTATGAACGTAATGTGTCAGCAAACTGACTCAAGAACAGAAAATCAAACTCCACATATTCTCACTTATGGGTGGGTGTTGAACAATGAGAACACATGGACACCAGGAGGGGAGCATCACTTGCTGGGTTCTGTTTGGGGAAGTAGGGGAGGGACAGAAGGGGTAGGGAGATTGAGGAGGGATAACATGGGGAGAAATGTCAGATACAGCTGATGGTGAGATGGAAGCAGCAAACCACATTTCCATGTATGTACCTATGCAACAATCCTGCATGATATGCACTTGTACCCCAGAACCTAAAGTATAATAAAATAAATAAATAAATAAATAATTTGTTATCCATTAATCAGTGATGGATATCTGGGCTGTTTCCACTTTTTGACTATTATTTATGATGCTGATATGAGTATTTGTGTAAAAGTTTTTACATGAATATAAATCTTGAATTTTCTTGGTATATATCTAGAAGTAGAACTGCTCAGTGATATTGTAACTCTGTTCGAATCCAGAGCACCTTTTGAAGTGTTTTTCATACGGGAAGCATAATTTCATATTCTCATCAGCAATGCATAAGAGTTTCAATTTCTCCACAACCTCATCTACATTTGTTATTTTCTATCTTTTCTATTATATCCATCCTACTAGGTTTGAAGCAATAGCTCATAGTTGTTTTGATTTGCATTTGACAAACGAACATCTTTTCATGTGCTTATTAGTCATTTATATATCTTTTTTGGAGGAAAATCTCTTCAAATTCTTGGGCCATTTAGAAAATTACAATATTTTTATTGTTTAGTTGTAAATGTTCATTATGTATTCTGGATACAAGTTCATCATCAGTTATATAATTTGCAAAAACTTCCTCCCTATTTGTGCGTCATCTTTTCACTTTACTGATGACATCCTTTGAAACACACATTTTTTTCATTATAATGAAGTTCAATTTATGTCCTTATTTGTTGCTTGTGCATTTGCTATTGTATCTAAGAAATCACTGCCTTATCCAAGGTCACTAAGATTCATCCCTATGTTTTCTTCTAAGAGTTATATAGTGTTAGCTCTTACATTTAAATCTATGAAAGCTTTGAATTATTTTTTGCATATGGTATGAAACAGGGGTCTGATTTCACTCTTTTATAGTAGATATCCAGTGGCTCTGTAACTATTTATTGAAAAGTCTATTATCCCATTAAATTGTCCTTACACACTTCTTCAATCACATTCCAGTCTTACAGAGTAAACAGAGACTAAGAGAAGTAAATATTTCCTAATATAATGTCATGTTAATGATAGAATTAAGTTTTCAAGCTTGAATTGTCTGGCAACAAAACTTTTCATTATACTAGTGTTCTCTATTCTGGATCTTGGGTGGGTAAAGGAAGAAAGCCATAGACTTTGGATTATTACAGCAACTTTGAATCTATATTCCACCATGTAAGAACTGTAGATTGGGTGTATAAAAGCTTATCTACCATAATATTGAAAACTCCTAGTATTTTTTTGACTTTCAAAAGGAAACTGTGTGTGTGTGTGTGTGTGTGTGTGTGTGACTGTGGTATACTGTATCATACCGTTCTATTTTTTAAAAGCAAGATTTAGATATTTCAGGAAATTACATTCTAAATAATGAAATATTTGCCATATACTATATATATTCTTGATGACTTTACTTTTATTCAGAGTACTCCTACAGAAATAACATGTTGGGAGATCTCACATATGCTCTCAATAATTGGAGCTCATGAAATAAATACATATTTACTGTTATTTGATAGAACATGACTGATCTTTTCATCATACATATTAAAAATATTTTTTGAAAGATTAATTGCCACATATATATGTGGTTAAATACATATGTTAAGTAATATATACATTTAATTAATATATGATATATAAAAATATGTTTCACATATATATTTAACCACATATGTATGTTAAATAACAATTGATTATTCTGAGGCAATTAACATGTGTATTAAATAACAACTGAATATTATGGGGCAACAAAAAACAACTGAATATTTTGGGGCAATTTATACATATACAAATTTGGGTAATTCATGTGGAGCCAATATTTCAGGGATCCTTAAACTCAAACTCGGAGGACAGGACAATTACAAAATATCATGCT
The DNA here is from genome assembly GCA_004027715.1 of Plecturocebus donacophilus. Taxonomy (NCBI): domain Eukaryota; kingdom Metazoa; phylum Chordata; class Mammalia; order Primates; family Pitheciidae; genus Plecturocebus; species Plecturocebus donacophilus. Next base: position 17,806 of record PVKP010004182.1, on the reverse strand, counting down.
TTCTAGTAGAAAATCAAGTTGTTGAGATAAAACTCTAAGTAAATGTGTTAAAAATAAACATGCAAATAAATTTTGTTAGTGAAGTTCAGACAAGTATTTTGATTGAAACCAGCAAAAATAATGGTTTATAATGTTTAGGGTACAAAATGTAAGGCATAGAAGAAAATAATTTAAATTATATAATTGACATTAAAACAGTTTTCTGTTAAAAATGCCTCTACTCAGCTTATTTGGCTCAATTATGGCTGAGAATTATGACTTTTAGAAAGTGGGTTTATTTTTAGACGGTTTGGTTGATTTTTTTCTATTTAATAGTTAAGGCTAAATGTTCATTTTTTTTTCCTCCCCTCTTCATGTCTTAAGTCAGGTCTCTAGCCCCTTTGAATTCCACAATTACAGGTGTAACTTCATAATAATATTGCTCACTTAACATTATTTTGACTATTAATGACATTAATATACATGAATTTTATATTACTTATGATTATCTGAAAGTATCTGATCTGTAATTGTTGAAACTGTTCTTTTTCATCTTGCTTGTCTGGTTCACCACTCTCCAACTGCTTTGAACACTAACTTGAACTGAGTAGGTATTCCAATGAAGAAATCAAATGAAGGAATTCTATAAGCTATATTTTTATTATTGGTATTTGAGTTATTACTAGGTAAAAACCTGCAAATGAATCAGTTGTGCACACACTTTTAGTCAATTGCATTATCTTATATTTATATAAGCCAGCCTATTGACACTTCACCTATTACAAAATGAATCATTAGCAAAAATATTTTTAAAAAAGGTCTTTATGAATGAAATAGCTATTAATAAACCCAGGTACCAAACACTAACTGATGTGGCAACCTAGTCATTATAGAAATACTCATAATTTAAATGTTTGATTATATTTGTTAAATAATTTTGCTGAAAGCTTTGTTACCATTATTGCTTTCATCATCGATTCCAGGACCTATAAATCAACTTAAAACCACTCATTTTTACCCACTTAGAGATCCGTACTAGCTTCTGAACCAGCAGGTGACCCATTAATTTAAGAGACTCATTATAAGTAATCAATATGACTCAAGTGCCTTCATTATAAGCTCTAGAGTCTTAATATTCAATGTCAATGATACAGTTAAGAATATAAATTACATTTAAATAATATTTACTGGGGAAATTATACATTTTATCATGAGGTAAAAGCTACTTTTACTTTAGTTATTTAAGATATCATTCTTTACTTGTTGATTTCACAACTTATTTAGCAATTTATATTATGCAAATGGCTTTGGGATATAGAATACAATAAATATGAATTTTATAATTTAAAGGTATTTTTGATATAAAACCCAATAAGCTGCAAACAAAAATAATGAACAGAGAATAATAAAAGTAATTTTTCTTTATCTCTTCTAAATATTAAAATGTGTTGAAGCCACAAGGATCCTGGGCTTTTCAACAATAATATCAACTAAACACATTAAATGAAATAAAATCCATACATATATGCTAATGTAAAAAAGAAAGCTCTGAGAAAAATTAAAACAATTGCTGATATAATATCTTGAGTAAATTGACTGGGAAAGCAAAAGCCATTAGCTTTATTAATCTTATGCTTTAGAAATATTTAACTGATGTTAGAGTTTATAAAACATTATAATAAAATTTCAGAGTAAGACTGCATACCTATTTAAGCACCTATTAAAAATGATAATTAGTAATAAGATATAATTTACTAAAGTTATCTAAATCACAATCATCTTTAAAACAATTACCACAAAATAATTAACATGCAGGGTGGCTCTAGTGTTAAAGTACTCCAAAAGTATTGAGTGAAAATCTAGTATCTGTCCTGGTCTTTCTGCAGTTTCAAATCTTGTCACCTTAGTTTTTTTATCATTTGCTAATTTCTTTCTGAGTTTCATTATATGTCAAGTTTAGCAGCTACATTTTTTTGTATAAGAAAATTTATATATGTTTTTTACATAAAATTTGACATAAAATCCGAAATTCCTGCATTTGCAATTGTATTAGACATTAACAGGGTTGATCAACTGCGGAAAAATAGTAAGAAAAAATATAAAGTGTTTACTTTTTTACTATCTGAAATGATCCCTTTGTGGAGAAGTAATTAGTGCTTCTGTATTTTCTATGTAGCTGCAAAACATATGGTTGTTTTTAAAATTTATGTTAGATTCCAAAAGCTGTGGCATCCTGTGAAGACATAAGAGCTGAAAATAGACTTTTTCATATTGGTATATTCCAGTTGATGCAAATTTCTTCTGGACAAGGAGGAACTAAACTCTAAAAACACAATATGAAATTCCAATGTTTTCTTAGATTATTTACACATCTCCTATGCATTGTCGGTAGCCTTTTCTGCTGAATCAGATGATTGTATTTAGGTTATGACTATCATCATATAATGTATTGTAAATTTTTATGTTTTATTATTCTGAACTAATTTAAATGACAATTGAATTATCACTTTGTTAAAGATTAAAATCAACTTAACTCTACAGCCACGACTTAACTCTAAATCCTTGCTAATTTAAATGGTAGGCCTTTAAATTTGTTTCTGGATCCTTGTGTGGTTTTTGATGTGTACTACTTCACAGAGGTAGATTTTGATTCAATAGTTCTCTACGGTGTCATTAATTTCTTTGTGATTCTGAAGTTTTTGCAATAATATTTTTATAATAATTTTTCACTTTGACTCCATTTTTTGTCTCATTCCCAATTATACTATTACTCTGTCTTTTGACCTTAATAAGGGTTGCTTAGAGGTTCTTTTATTGTCCTTTCTCAAAAGCCTTATTTTAATATATAATTTCAATTTCTTCTGATTTCATCATTTATTTCCATTAATTTCAAGGGAGGAAAATGTTGAACAAATTGTGAGATAATTATTATTTGGAATATTATGCTAATTTTAAAGATATTTAATTAAATGTATAATTGTTGACCTAAAAGAATATCTATGATGCATTATTAAATCACAAAGCAAGTGTTTGGGTATGAAGAATGTCAATGAAAAATGACTGTTTATAATGATTACCTTTTTAATACCTTTGCATACTTTGATTGTCTTTTAAATACATTAATGAAGATTATTAACTTTGTACATCTTTGAATTTGTTTCTTATCTTTTAAGAAGATAAGAAAAAATTTTTCTAAAAAAAATTTTTAGAAACAGTGCCTCATTATGTTACGGAGGCTCATCTCAAAGCCCTGGACTCAAGCAATCGACCCACCTTTACCTCCCAAAGTGTTGTGATTACAGGCATAAGCCACTGTACCTTGCTTTCTTTTTTTTTTTTTTTTTTTAAATAGATTTAGGTGTATAAGTGCTACTTTGTTACACAGATATTTTGGGTAGTGATGGAAGTCTGGGCTTTTTGTGTAACCACTACCTGAATAGTGTACATTGTGCCTACTAGATAATTTTTCATCGGTCAACTTCCTCCCACTCTCCCACCTTTGATTCTCCAATGTCTATTTTTTCACTCCCTCTGTCCATATGTATACATTATTTAGCTCCCACTTATAAGTGAGAAGATTCAGTACTTGACTTTCTGTTTCTGAGTTGCTTCAATTAATATAATGTCTATCATAAATGTTGCTGCAAAAAGACATGATCTCATGCTCTTTTTAGTGACTAAGTTGCATTCCATTATAAATACCGGATTTCCCTTATTCAGTCTTTCATTCATTGACACTTATGTTGATTTTATGACTTTGCTGTTGTAAATAGTGTTGTGATGAACATATGAGTATAGATATATTTTGATATAATTTTATTTATTTTGGATAGATAGATACCCAGTGGTGGGATTGCTTGATCAAATGTTAGTTTAATTTTTAGTTTTTAGAGAGCTCTCCATACTGTTTACCATAAAGGTTGTACATATTTCCATTCCCACCAACAGTGAATAAATGTTCCCTTTTCTCCACATCCATGCTAACATCTGTTTATTTTGACTTTTTAATAATAACTGTTATGACTGGTGTAAGATGCATTAAATGGTGCATGTTGATTTTATGTATTGAACTTAATGAATTCATTTATTAAATCTAGGAGTCTTTTGGAGGAGTCTTCAGGAATTTCTAGGTACAAAATTATATCATCAGCAGACAGACATAAATTTTCTCCTTTCTAGTTTGGTGCCATTTCTTTCTTTCTCTTGCCTGATTCTTCTGGCCAGACTTAGAATACTCTGTTGAGTAGGAGTGGTGAAAGTGGGCATCTTTGTTTTGTTCCAGTTCTTAGAAGGAAAGCTTTCAACTTTTCTCTATTCGGTGTAGTGTTGGCTATGAGTTTGTCTTACATGGCTTTTATTATGTTCATGTATGTTCCTTCTATGACTTGTTAACTTGCTGGGTGTTGAGGATTTTTATCATGAAGGAATGCTGAATTTTATCAAATGCTTTTTCTGCATTTATTGAGATGATCATATGATTTTTGTTTTTAATTCTGCTTATGTAATGAACTATGTTTATTGACTAGTGTATATTGAAGCATCCTTGCATCTCCAAAATAAAATCTACTTGATTGTGGTGTATTTACTTTTCAATGTGCTGTTAGATTAGTTTTGCCAGTATTTTGTTGAGGATATTTGAATCTATGTTCATCAGAGACATTGGTCTGTACTTTTATTTTTTTGTTGTGTCCTTGCCTGGAGTTGGTATCAGGGTGATGCTGGCTACCTAGAATGAGTTAACTATGATTCCTTGATTCTCTGTTTTGTAGAACAGTTTCAGTAGCATTGATACCAGTTCTGGTTGTGTGGTTGTGTGCATATACATTCAAGATTTTAATACATTGTTGAATTGATCCCTTTATTATTATATAGTAATCTTCTTTTATTATTTTACTTTTATTGATTAAAAGTCTGTTTTATCTAAAATAATTATTCTTGTTGAATTTATCCCTTTATCATTATATAGTGGCCTTCTTTGTCTTTTTTTTTTTACAGTTACTGATTTAAAGTTTGTTTTATCTGACATAAATATAGCTATTCCTGCTCACTTTTGATTTTTATTTGCATAGAACATTTTTTCCACCCCTTTATCTTCCATCTATAAGTGTTTTTACCATTTAGGTAGATTTCTCATAAGCATCATCTGGTTGCATCATGTTTTTTTTTTTTTTAAGTCCATTATGTCAGTCTACATGTTTTAAGTGGAGCATTTAATCCATTTACATTCAAGGTTAATATTGATATGTGAGATTTTCTTCCTGTTGTAATGTTAATTGTTAGTTGCTTTGTAATCTCATTTGTTTAATTTTCTTATGATGCCTTTTAGTTTTATATGTATGTGTGTGTTTGTATTGGTAAGTATCAACTTTTAATTTCCATGTTTAGCATAAAATTCCCTTGAGCAATTCTTGTAGGGTCAGTCTAGTGCTAACAAATTCCCTCAGCATTTGCTTGCCTGGGACAAGTTTTCTTTCCCCTTCATTTTTGAAGTTTATTTTGACAGGATAGAAAATTTGGGTTTAACAGTTTTTGTTTTGTTTCTTTTTCCTTAAGCACTTTGAAAACAGTTTCCCAATCTCTTCAGGCTTGTAAAATTTCTGCTGAGAAGTCCAGTTAATCTGAGGAGAATTTTCTTTATAGATAATTAGATACTTTCACCTTGCTAATTTTAAGATTTTTTTATGTTGACCTCAGAAGTATGATGACTGTCTTGATGAGATCCTTCTTGCAATGTATTTTTCAGAAGTCTTTGAGCCTCTTGTATCTGTATGTCTAGTTCTTTTGCTAGACTAGAGGCATTTTCCTTATCTATTTTCTCAAACAGTTTTTCTGACTTTTTGTTTTTTACTCCCACAGGAATATCTACAATTCATAGATTCAGACATTTCACATAGTCTCCTGCTATTAGAAGGACTTTCTAATTTTTAAAATTCTTTTTTCTTTGTTTTAACTCACCAGATTAATTCAAAAGACCCATCTTCATATTCTGAAATTTTTTCTTCTGCTTGGTCTAGTCAATTCTTGAAGTTTTCAACTGTATTTTGTAATTACCTCCATAATTTTTTCATTTCCAGAAACTCTGTTTGACTTTTTTTTAAAACCTCTTTCTCTCTTTGGTACATTTCTCACCTGAATCTTGAAATGATATTCTGATGTCTTTGCATTGGCTTTCAGATTTATCTTGGATCTCATTAAGCTTTCTAACAATCCATATTTTGAATTATTTATCTAACATTTCAGGATTTTCATTTTGGTTAGGATCCATTGTTAGAGAGGTTGTGTGGTCATTTGAAGATTTCATAACACTCCAGTTTATTCATATTGCTTAAATTGTTATGCTGGTTCCCTATTACCTGGAAAAACTGTCATTCTTGTTTTTTAATTAACTTTTGTCTAGATTAGACTTTTTTACTTTTTAAAGGTCTAACAGTAAGTCAGGTTAATTGGCTTTGTTTCTGTGTGCTTTCAGGAAGCCAAAACTTTGTATGAATTTCTTGGTTATAGATAGCCTAAATTTGTGGTTTTCTCAAATGCTGACTGTTTTATTGGTGTCATGGGTGTGTGAATAGGCTCTCAGCTTCCTACAGAAATGAGGAAGTGGTGGTCTCCATAAACTTATCTTGCTCCCAAGGACTGTGCACTTGTGCCAGCTGATTTTATGTTGTGTTGTGTAGTTCAACCTCCAGGCCAGTAGGCAGTGCTTGTAGGTAAGAGTTGACTAAGGTAGTGGTAGTATGGTATGTTTGATTTTTGTTTACATAAAGTTCTATCATGACTCAGGCCATGGACTTGTCTGTGGAGCACTGGTTCCACTTTCAGCCACACACAGGGGCAAAGCTGGGCAGAACTACATTGGGCTAACCTGCTCTCTTGTACCCCTATGGCAGGTGCAAGCACCAGCCCTTAGAGGCAGGGTGGCAGAGTGACTCTGTGAGACTTCCTTAGTTATAAATAGCCTTAGTGTGGTGGCTTTCTCAAAGGTCCACTGTAATTGTAAAGTACTAGGTGGGTGAATGGGCTCAAGGCCTCCTGAGCAGCTGGGGTATTATAGGCAATTGTAGTAGCTGACATTGTACAAATTTTCTCCTTCCAGAGTACTGTGCAATTGTGTCAGCAGATGTTGTAATGCACTGTGCAAGTTGACTTCCCAGACAGGAGATGAAACTTGCAGGAGGAAGCAGGCTGCAGTGGTGGCCTTGGGATTTATGCTTCACCTTTGTTAACTAGGAGAAGTATTTGGATTTCCCAAGTCATAGGCAGGGTCATGGAACTCTCAGAAGTTCCTGCCCTGTGGTCTGCCACTATGGCAGATTGAGAGGGCAATGCTGAGTAAATACTTGTGCAACTCTCTTAAACTAAACAAAAATGAAAACAAATTTTTAAAAGAGATAAAATGCCATTAAGTAAGGTTTTTTTTTTTTTTTTCTATTCAAGGCTTTTGTTAGCTTACAACAGTAATCCATTTAAACTGTCTTAGATAAAATTAGAAGGATTGAAAAAATACAAAGATCATAAGGATTTCATATATGTTGAAATAGTAAATAGAATTCTCAAATGAATGGGAATAGGTTCTAGTAGATCAAGAACTTGAGCCATTTTCTCCACATCTCAGAGCCATATGGTCGCTACTACCATTTCTTTCTGTATTCTCTCTCTTAACATTCGCTTATACTTTATTGTGTCTGTGTACAACATATCCTATATCTGCCTTTCATAATATGATTTGGGGGGCTGTTCTTCATCACCAAATAGCATATTTTTTTACTTTTTCACATTCAAACTTCCTGAGGGGGAGTAAATTGATTCATGTCATTTTTATGAACGAGGCTGCAAATTTAGAAGCCAGCTGTCCTCATGATTTGTATAAATGTGAGAGTCCCCTAGTGTTTCAGCCAAGGTGGATGACTCATTACCTTACCTTTACACTTTTAGGTCTTTATTTTTGCTAACACCTTTTTCTCAAAAACCCCATATTCTTTCCATTGTCTGAGGCCAATACTGCTGTTAAAATTTTAATAATATCTTTTGTTATTATGAATTGCAATAATAGTTTAAGCCAATTATAAAATATTCCTGATGTAAACCTTGTAGTTTCTTTTATCTAAGGCTTAACCCTTTATGAACTCTGTAAAGTTAAGAACTGGATTTTTTTTGTATTTTTCAAAAATGCACAATATTTTTCATATACTGTATAAATGTTTCATATACTATGTAAAAAACAAAAAAGGTAAACATGGACTGCATATTGATAATATTGCACATATATTATCATCACCACAAGAGATATATAAGACTGTACACAATTATAAAATGGATCTGAAGAGGTTAAATATGTTGATTAAATATGTTAGCAAAACAAAAGTTCAAACTTGGGTCTCTTATTTTCTGAAACTTCCTGCTCAGTTGAGTAAATTCAATTATATATAAATAGATTTACATACACAAAAAAGGCAGATTAATGGATTAATGTCAATTTATATCGGTTTCTCTAGTATAGTAATGCAGCTTCTTCACTCATTTTTTGATGTTCCATTTCTTTTTATTGAAGAGTTGAATTATAACTGAGAAAGCATGCTCATAAAATTTTCACCATGGCACAAAATTGCTATTTCTTACCTCTTTGCCTCTCTGCATGCTGTTTATTCTATCTAGAATGTCATTGCTTTCCTTATATGTCTGATAAATACATACAAAGTCAATCCTTCTGAAAGATCATCCACGTATGTCTTTCCTTCACTAACATGAAAAAAAATCTAACTTTCTCATTTGACTTACTACTGTGTCTATGATTAACCTCTTCTCCAAGGCTGCTAATCTGCTGGTGACTTCCTAGATTTTTGCATTCCCACCTCCCTTCTGCATTTACCACAATTCAACACAGCTGATGTTTTTTAAGTTCCAAAAAATGCTGAGCTCATTCTCACTCAGTGCTCTCCTTCAGCCTATTTATTTATGTGGAATACTCCTCAGCACCCCAACTTCCCTTTCCTAACTAATTCTTCGTATTTTGCTCTCAATTTAAAGGCATCTTTAGCAGAGAACATTTTCTAACTACCCAAACTAAGTCAGATCCCATCCTGTTATTCACTTTGATGGCCCTCTGCATTTTCCTTCATAGTATATTTAAAGATTTGTAATTTTTAAAATATTTGTTTGTTTAATGTTTATCTCCTTCATGCATGATAAACTCCAAGAAGGTGGAGACTACATCTATTTTGTTCACCAAACTATGAGCAATAAATATGTATTATACATTTTCATTATCCCACTGTAGCAGTTTTTGAATAGGGATGTAGCTGTCACTGCTATACATCTACAATGGGAGCTGATTTCAACTGATGACTGTAATTCTAGAAACTTGTCTAGCATTTATATAGACTTATGATATTGCCTCAGAAATTGATTACTATCTGGGTTACATAATTATTTTAAATAATTAATTCACTCACTAATTAATAATTGTGAATTAATAAGGAATTGTATTATACAGAATAATAATGAGTTCTCCAAATACTCTGTCTTATTTCCTGGAACCATGGATATGTTATGTTACATGAGAAAAATATTATATTTAAGAACCTTAAGGTTAGAGAGATTGTATAAGACAAATCCTACTGAATTCATTTTAATCAGTTGAATTGATAACAACAGAGCCTTCCCCAACTATGTTCTGAGAGATGAGACAACAGATAAGTCAGGGAGAGGCAATGTTGCTGGCTTTGAAGATGGAATAGGGCGTGAACAAAAAAATGTGGATGTCATGTAGAAGCCATTTTCTTTCTAGAAAATGAAAAAAAAAATTCTCTTCTAGAATCTCTAGAAAATAACACAACCTTAAAAACACCTTGATTTTACCTCAGTGATATCCACTTCTGACTTCTGACCTGCAGAACCATGAACTATTTTTTTGCTGTTATTTTAAGCCATTAAGTATGTAAGAATTTTTTATAGCCACAATAGAAAACTAATATAGGAATGTATAATACATATGTAAGATGACAGAATTCAAATACAAAAAAATTTCAATTGTTTAGAAAAATTAGTTTAAGCAAACAAAAACAATTGACTATAGAACAATACAAAGGCTTATATTCAAAACAAAAATCTAACTAGATGAGGTATATCTGACTTGGCAGTAGTTCATGTATAGAAGACCTTTAGTTTCTAACTTGACTATGACCATAATGGGAGTAAGATGTGTGAAACTGTTCCAAAGGCAACTACTGGGACTTCAGCTTATACTAGTCAAATTCTAACGGGGGTTACCAAGGCTCACCAAGATGTGGGACATTTATTTTCTGGGGGATTAGAATTATCACTCTAAGGCAGAAGTTTTCGTGAGTGAATAAGTGAGATTCCATGTTCTCTTCCTTCAAAGGGGTAAGCCATGAAGATGGATATTCAGATAGACATACAAGGTAATGGAGATTCCATCAGTCAATGCACCTGAATGACTATGGTGAGAAAAACACCTTATTCATTAACTGAAAACTAAGTAAAAAATAAGTCTTTGTGGTTAAAGAAATATTTTAATATTGTTACTTAGTCTGTCTTGACTAATTTTGTGATTCTTCTCAAATACTACTGACACTTCTTTTCAATGATAAATTATAAATAGTACCAAACTAGCAGTATATTTTTGCTTTAAGCCTACTGTATATAGTAATATAATATAGCCTATAATCTTCTAATAACCATATTGGTATGACAGTAAATTTTGCTGCTCAAGTATGATTTCTTAATCCTCCTGTGTTAGTCATTAACACTTTAAACCAAGTGTTTCTGCTTCTGTTCCCAAATACTTGCTAAGCTGCAATGCCCAGTGGTATTGAAGTGAGATGTGGCCATATGACTTGCTTTTGTCAGTGTGTGTCACTTCCTGGTGGAGCTTTATGAACAGTATAAATTCACTATCTTCTCTTTCTCTCTTCCATAGTGGCAGTTTTAGTTAGTTTAGTTTAGATATTCTGTCAGTCTGTTTCCAAGACAGAGAAGAGCAATGCAGCAGGGCCCCAGTTTTCCCTGATAGACGTAGAACATGAAATAAACCTTTGTTGAGATTTTTAAATATTTTTTGTAAGCATAATCTGGATTGTCCTGATAGATACAAGCTCTCTTGCTAAAGCAATTATGTACATTATTTTCAAAAAAAATATTTGATTTTCCAATGATACTTTCTTAGTAACATGCTGCCTCTGAATGTGTGTTTTTTTAAAATAAATTCTGATATATTAAAAAACAAGTATTTTTGGATTTATGGAATATGTTCTATAATAATAAAAAAGCACAGCTGTAAACTTAATATTTGCCCGTAAAACAAGGAGAAAGTGGTCCATATAAATTGTTAGAAGTTATTTTATTATAATATAGAATCCCTATTCTCTAATATTTATCTCTATACTTTTTATATTGTAATGCAATGCTGATACCATACTGACTTGTTACTTAGAAAGATACAGTTTGGGACTTTCTATTATTTTTTTCTCTACACTCTCCTTTCTCCTTTCCTTCTGTTTAATTAAGGTAGTTTTTCCTAAAATCAGTTTTGTTTGTGGCACCCTCTGCCCCATTTAAGGAATTCAAGATAAAAATTGCTTAAAAACATTTTAATAGCTTTCCTAAATTCTACATGTTCATTGCTTTTATAACAGTGTTTTGTTGTTAATATTGCTGCCATTTTGTAAAGAAGTAAAGTTCATAGAAATAATCAGCTCAGCAGATAATAGTCCAACAATGAAAAATTTCAAAGTAGTTCATCTTGTCCATGCCTGAACAAGTAAGAAAATTAAGCTTTCCTTTTGTTAAAAACATAGCAGATCATTTTAAAAGCATTGGATAACTATTGTATTACAAATACTTTTTTGTTCTCGGCAGAAAACTTGACCAGAAAACTTGAAGGCTCACTCAGGTAGAATTCAATTGTGCATATTCAAACACATTGAAACAATTTCTGCTTCACTATATCTGAAAAATCACTGTGTCTCTGTTTTCTACAAGTGAACCTTTTGGTATATGTATACTGTTACTGCAATAAAGTTATACAATGCATAATATTATTTCATTTACAACAACATGTTAAGATTCTCTATGAATCATCTGTCAGCTAAGATAACACATTTCCCAGTGGTCCCTGTTTTAAATCCTAGGGTAGAAAACCATGTGGATGTTTTAACATATAAGCAGAAAATAAATAAAGCTATAGTTTAGCATGATAGCCTTCACATAGAGTCTGTTAGTGTTTTTGGGTAGAAAATTACACAAAGAATGAATGACCATTTATTTATATCCATCCTCAATTTGTTTTCTATTTAAATTCTGTTTCTAACCATGCTTGTAATTGACATTGTAACTGTGTCTGAAATTCATATTTTCTTTAATGATGGTAATGGCATCAAATTCTTTCTTGTATGAGCATTGGTTCTGTGTAAGTGTTGAAAGTGCTGTATATAAAAATAAAATGATGAATAAAAAAGACATCTAGAATTTCCTTAAAGAGGATTATTAAGTATAACTTCAAATTTTAAAGAAAATTCCTGGAAGCATTAAAATAGCAAAAGAATAATAATATATTTTAGCATGAATTTGCAGTATTAATTGTTCTCGTTCTGGTTGAATACGAACCTAAAATATTTTTTCCAGAATACAGAGACCGAGACAGGCAGATCATGAGGTCAAGAGTTCAAGACCAGCCTGGCCAACATCGTGAAACCTCGTCTCTACTAAAAATACAAAGAATTAGTAGGGCACGGTGGCAGGCACCTGTAATCCCAGCTATTCAGTAGGCTGACACAGGAGAATTGCTTGAACCCAGGAGGTGGAGGTTGCAGTGAGCTAAGACAGCACCATTGCACTCCAGCCCAGGTGACAGTGCAAGACTCCATCTCAAAAACAAAAACAAAAACAAAACAAAACAAATATTAAAACTACGTCTACCAAACATTGTACATAGATGATTATTTTTTTGTTCCCCAGAGTAATTTTAGCTAAATAGAGCAATTTTATTTATTTGAAAAAAAAAAAACTAAAAAATGGGGATAAATTTTGCTAAATCAATCATATTCCAAGTTTTAAATATAACATTCAAAGAACTATTTGAGTATTTGATGAATTTTGCTATTACTTGTTGAGTTCATGTATGAATAAGAATCTCTAATGTAGTCACATATTGCTTAACAATGGGGATATATTTCTGAGAAATGTGTCCTTCAGTGATTTTGTAAATGTACTTACACAAACCTAGATGGTATAAACTACTCTACACTTTGCCTATTGCTCCTAGGTTACAAACTCGTACAGTTTTTTACTGTATTGAATAGTAGAGGCAATTACAGCACAATAGTATTTGTGTATTTAAGCATAGAAAAGGCACAATAAAAATATAGTATGAAAGATGTTTAAATGGCACACTTATATAGGGCACTTACCATGAATGGAGCTTTGTAGGACTTGAGGTTGTTCTGGGTGAGTCAGTCAGTGAATGTAAAGACCTAGGAGATTATTGAAAACTACTGTACATTTTATAGGCACTGTGTACCTAGGTTATCCTGGATTTATAAAAAAAATTTTTTCTTCCATAATAAACTAATCTTTCTTTAGTGTAACTTTTGTACTTTATAAACTTTTAATTTTTTTAACTTCTGTTTTGTAAAAACACTTAGCTTAAAACATAAACACATTCTACAGTAATACAAAAAGTTGTTTCTTTATATTTGTATTCTATATGCATTTTTCTACTTTTATTTGTTTCATTTGTTTACACTTGCTACATTTTCTTGTTAAAATCTATGACTCAAACACACACATTAGCCTAGATTTACACTGTGTTAAGGTCATCAATATCACTGTCTTCCATTTTCACATCTTTTCCCACTATAGGTCTTCAGAGGCAGTTATACACATGGAAGTATCATCTACTATAATAACAATGCCTGTTTCTGGAATATCTCCTGCAAGACCTGCTGGAGGCTATTTTGCAATTAACTTTCTAAAAAATAAGTAGAAGGTACATATTCTAAGATAACAATAAAATGTATAGTATAGTAAATACATAAAGTAGTAACATAGTCCTTTATTGCCATTATCAGGTATTAGGTATTATATGTAATTGAATGTGCTATACTTTTATGTGTCTGGCAGTGTAGTAGGTTTGTTTATATCAGCATCTTCAGAAACACGTGAGTAATAAATTGCACTATGACGTTATGACAGCTACAAAATCACTAGGCAATAGGAATTTTCAGCTCCATTATAATTTTACAGGACCACTGTCATATATGCAATCTGTCTTTTTGACTTAAATGACATTATGCACCACGTGGCTATATTTGACATTATAATTCAACTAAATTTTTCTAATCTCAATTTTTATGTGAAAGGTATGTTTGGTAGGCATCAACACCATTCCAAGAAAAGACACGATGTTAGTAAAATAGATGGAACACCTAAACTTGTAAGTCCTTATTGATTTTACTTCCTGCTATGCTTTGCTACTAGGTCTCCTAAATAGCTTAACAAGATAATCTTAGAATATCTCTACATTAATTTAATGAAAAGCACTAAAGTTTTTAGAGGCAAATGATGCACAAACAATACTTATTTCTTTAAATACTAAGTAATTTAATTTGTTATTCAATAATACAAATTAAAATGAAATTTATATTATTCATACGTGTGTGAATACATGCATAAAGATTTTATAAGAATATTTTAGAAACTCAAAAGTGAGGTCCAAAAAGTTGAAAAGGAATACTTATTATTAATAAGTAGCAATTATGCTGCTGAAACACTGAAATGAACATCCTGTATTTATTGCTTTTCTATCCTCTTACTAAATTTTGCCAATTAGATGTAGAAGGTCATAGGAAGATTCAACGCACATTTATAGGGGTAATTGTACCATGAGCAATCAAATTATGTTTAAATGTTTCCGTGATGTTATCATTCTTTATAAAAACCTCTGTTACACCAGCTTCATTTAAGAGACAGAGCAGATGATGTTTTCCATTTACTTACTTCCCCTCATCCTACTAAGTCTGGAATGTGGTCCAGTGAGGATGTTATTCAGTACAAACTGTCTTGGTACCAATCTCCTTAAGCTAAACTCATTGGTAATATATAGCTGTCCAGGATTAATGTATAAAGGATTAGAAAATGATGAGCTATTTTGAGAGTTTCCTAAATCATCAACATGACTAATCTATGCCTGTATTATACAACTTCAGCTCACCAAATATTCTTTTATGAAGAATAATATTCAGCAATTGGTACAATTTGTTAAGTTTATTGCAGAAAATGATGTAGTCTAGACATTTTTATTCCTTTTTTCTGAACGTCATGTGCTCTAAATTAACAAAAGGAGTCATAAGAAAGTCAATATCTAGCAAAATTGTCTTATTCTCTACTGTTGAAATAATTCAATACTAAGATCATTTTTTTTACAATGATGAAAGTAAAACTTCGATATTGCACTTCTCTTTTCTTAATTCTCATATTCAATCATAGGAAAATTTCTAACTTTTCTTTTTTTTGCTGACACATGACAAACAGATTGGGTGGAGAAAGAATTTTCTGGAGGTGGTAGTGTAACTGAGTCTTGTAGCCAGCATTAAATAATTTGGGTAGGTTCTGCTACTTTTTCAGGACACTTAGTAACTGCCCAGTGGATTCTCCTTGCCCTCTGCATAGACAGATCCAATTTATCAGGACAGGGGAATTCCAATAGAGAAAGAGTTTAATTCACACAGGGCTGGCTGTATGGGAGATTGGAGTTTTATTAGTACTCAAATCAGTCTCCCTGAGAATACAGGGATTAGACTTTTTAAGGATAATTTGGTGAGTAAGGGGCCAGTGAGTTGAGAGTACTGATTGACTGGGTCAGAGATGAAATCATAGGGAGCTGAAGCTGTTCACTTGTGATGAGTCAGTTCCTGGGTGGGAAACACAAGACAGGATGAGCCAGTTTATTGATCTGAGTGGTGCCAGCCAATTCACTGAATACTTTTCTGCAAAGTATATCTAGCACTTATCTTAGATTTTACAACAGGGATGTTTTCCCCAGGAGCAATTTGGAGCGTTTCGGACTCTTGCAGCCAGAGGCTGCATGGCCCCTAAACCATAATTTCTAATATTGTGGCTAATTTATTAGTCCTGTAAAGGCAGTCTAGTCCCCAGAAAGGAAGGGAGTTTGTTTCGGGAAAGGGCTATTATCATCTTTGTTACAAAGTTAAGCTAAAAGTAAGTTACTGGTTAAGATGTAAACTAAGTTACTCCCAAAGTTAGTTCAGCTTATGCCTTGGGATGGACAGAATAGAGTTGGTTAGGTCAGATATCTTTCACTGCAGTAATTTCCTCATTTACAATTTTTGCAAAGATAGTTTCACTTACTTATGTTAAAACTAGTCATAATTTAACTCTTATGAATTCTAATTGTGCTTCACACTACTATGGTTATATACAAAAGACAAATCAGAATCAAGCGATCTGCATTTATTAGTGTAATCATTTTTCCCCATAATTTTCTGCAACAACAGAAAATAGAAGATCACAGAAATTATTTACAATTTTGCTTCTAATTAATTATCCAGTGTAGGCCGGGTGCGGTGGCTTCATGCCTGTTATCCCAGCACTTTGGGAGGCCTTGGTGGGTGGATCAGGAGGTCAGGAGTTTGACACCAGCCTGGCCAACGTGGTGAAACCCTGTCTCACCTAAGACACAAAAAATTAGCTGGACATGATGGCCCACGCTTGTAATCCCAGCTATTTGGGAGGCTGAGGAGGAGAATTGCTTGAACTTGGGAGGTGGAGGCTGCAGTGAGCTGAGATTGCAGCAATGCACTCCAGCCAGTGCAAGACTCTGTCTCAAAAAAAAAAGTCATCCAGTGTAGACATAAATGACATTAGTTGTGACCCATATCATACTGGTATAGTTATATTTTGGTACATATGTTATTTTGGGTGAGACATATTGTGATTACAATAAATCCATCTATCAATTGCCAGCTAACACACATTTAATACTTTCAATTTATTCTTAAGTCAACATCTTTTGAAGAAAAGTTTGTTTGAGTAGCATTAGCTCACACTTTTTCAGAACTGCTTTTTCGGATTAAAAACAAATAACTTGAATTTTATAGACGTATGCAGAATCCTCAAAAATGTCACGCTGAAGAATTTTGATTTGACTTAGCCTCAGGGAAACATATAGGAATACCTTCTTTTATATGTATGCAAAGGTCATTTCTTACATTTTTCAAATATTGTAGTGTTTTTACATTGTGTAGTTGTAGCCTAGACGGAAAATAATGAATACGTTATCAACACTTGTACAACTTTATCTCTAAAATTTCTTTGTTATAATCATTCATTTTATTAATATTAAAATATCTATAAATTAAATACTATTATAAAAGTATAACCACATTGAGTTTTAATTTTGTATTTCCATCTGTATAATTATAGTAAGAACAGCCATAAGGCCTGAATACAGTATTATGTTTGTATAATGCTTAATTTTTCAGTTTGTTTTAATATATATAATCCTATTCTTGAGATCACAAAAATAGAGTAGCTTGGAACAAAATATTTAAAATGTGATTTATCAAATTAACCAGCTTTTACCTACCTTGGCATAGCTTGCATGCAAGCTATGCAATTTTTACATACTACATTTCAAATACATGTAACTTCTAATGATTGCATTTATATAATTTTTTCAGTTTAAACTAACTGTAGGTTGCATACCAATTCTTCTTGGCAGAACATTTTACGTAACTTACTTTTTTGTATAGTTTGCCTTTTGTTGCTTTTACAGTTTCTTTTTTTTTTTTTT